>JACXGI010001200.1:39161-99762 GCA_016801175.1 Esox masquinongy | reverse complement strand
ATTTAAAAAGTACGAAAAACTGTTTTGATTGAAAAAAATATACATAGGAATAATTACATGCTAAATTACAACAATGGAAAAATAGCAATTAGCTAGGAATTGACATTTTGCATATGATTTTTCATGCTGAAACTGTACCCTGTTCTTTGGAGCAGAAATTCCTATAAATTAAAAAAAAAAAATTCTGAACCATTTGCCAAACAGTGATGACAGGCCTAGCAAATAAGACAAATGTGTTGAACAAATGCAAACACATTAAGTGATAAACAAAAACTACATGTTATGATGTGAACCATATTCAACTGGTATGTATACGCCCAAACTAGTCTAATACAAAATATGATTAGTGCAAAGTGAATTTCTATTATTACATATCCATGTCAAAGGCAAAACGTTAAGTAGCCATGTAAATTCCTTGCTAGATTTACATTTTAGTAATTTAGCTAGTAGACTCCAGTAAAACTTTGCATTGATCTAGCTAGGTGGAAAAATCGTCTAAAAGGTTTGTTATCCCATCAAAAACTGAGGTACGAGAAGCCGACCACGCTTAGCCATGTTTTTCTTCCTCTGCATCACTGAGTTGAAACCGGTTGAAACACTGGCGCTGCATGTTCCAGAATCTACTCAGATTGGTTAAAAGGTGAAAATGTGTTATGTTCACGATGCATTCAGTTCATTGGTCAGAAAAACCTTAATAATTTTAATATGTATTTGATTTTATCCTAACACTTCCTTAAATGTGAAGAGTATGACTTGCTTTAATGTTTGGACCGCTCTAGATTTTTAGTTTGACATTGTACCGTTTTGACATTGTCAATTTATTGTCTACTGTACTTTCACAGGCTTTCACAGGCTATTTGGCAGAAATAACTCTGGGCTGAAGAGAAGTTGCAGTTTGCCGGGGCAACTGAGGACATGATGTCTGATATGGAGAATGACCCCGGTGGATTTTTGGTTTCCTCTCCGAGCTGGCGCTCTGCTGAGTTTGAGTAACTGATCAAATCAGCTGACGAATGAAGGAGAGACAACTGCTCTTATGGGGAGAAGAGGCATTGCCAAAACAAAAAACGTTCCACTCGTCCACGACCACCACAGCCCTACCCAGGACACCTGATTGCTCAGAACATTTAAAGAGAAGAGAAGCTGTGGTTTACCTGGCAACTGAGAACATGATGTCTGGTGTGGATACTGGATTTTTGGTTTCCTGATTAGCTGACCAGCGAAGATCACTTAAACTGGACTGATTTACACACACACTCACTCAAGTCTCAATTGCTGCTACCAGACACTCCACTTTACTTTATATAGTTTTTAATATCTTTATTAGGGTGTAGTTATTTTGTTGTCTATTACTTAAAATGTTTTGCTATTTGTTTTTAGCCTTTCTACTAGTGCATTGTTGTGAGGTTAGTATTGCGTAAATGTTTTATTCACACTGACAATTTATTTTATATTGTTACTCCTCAAGATCTGTACATTATTCCAAACTTTTGGCTGCCAGTGTCCTTTTGAGAACTTTCTATTATTTTATTGCTTTGCGGGAACCTGCAAGCAAGCATTTTCACTTCAAACTTAACTATTTGCACTGTCTTTAATTACATTGCTGTTTTTAATAATGTGTCCAAATATTTATTTGATTTGAGGTAATATACGTAACATATTTTCTTGTTACCTTGTAACCCTGTGAAATTGTTTGTATACTTTATTACCAATGTCGATGCCGAGGCCACTAGCGAATTTCAGCAGTGGCTAAGCGGGTAGTGTTGCAGTCTTTCATGTGGAACTATACAAGTTCAAATCCTGGTTAATGTTTTCCTATTGAAACACATCATTATAATGGATGCATTGTTAAAAAAGCCTATCGCAAAGTAATGATAGCTGTTCTGGCCTTTTCGCTTTTCAACACATTGTATCGGAACAATGCCTCAAGTAGCAATGGGCTGCTATGCAGACACACTCAATACTGTTCCAATCTTTTCGACAGCCTTCCGATACAGCATTGGAACAATATTCCGAAACATTTCTGGTCACCTGAGGGTAGATGTCGAAGCACTTTCATGTGATATTTAACGAAACCACTAGTGTCGATTGAGTGTCTGACCTGACTGCCTCAGGCTTTGAAAATTGAGGTGGCGATACCAACAACTTTGATTGAATTTTGCCAGTTTGTTGCAAGACTGAAATGTGTGAGATTAATGGGAGATTGGGAGAGTTAGCTGTGTGACAATTGTTTGAATTTAGCCTGATTAGTAGGAACTCGTTTCAAAGTGCTTCTGGCGAAGCGCAGGTTTCCACAGTTCTCCAGCTCCTGAGCGCCCTGTCTCGATTGGTGTCAATACTTTAAAACAACAAGCTCTATATAGCAATGGAACTAGAAACGTTTAATTTTAACCTACTTCTGTAGTGGCGTAGTGTTGCTGACTACTGAGCAGGATGATCCCGGTTCAAATCTGGGTGGTCACTGTTTTTTGTTTTTTCCATTTAACAACAATATTTATTGTTTTTCAAATAATGTCTCATTTACTGCAAAAGGAATAGGAATGAAACCCTCATCCCCACGCCTTTATCATCCAAAACATTATAATGGAGGCCTGGTTAAATGTAAAGCAAGCTGGAAAGGCAAGAGAAAAGCAGGATTCGAACCCCACATTTTACTTTCACTTTTCAATTGGCACATGCACCAAACTGTTGTGCCACAAAATCTTTCCTAGCAATATGGGAAAATATGTCTATATGAATATTGAACATCTGATTTTTATTTCTAACTGGCAGACGTCACTGTCAAGTGAATGTTTCAAAGGTTTTGTGAAGCCTCGACACAAATGTTTAGATTGTCTCTGTGTTTCGAGAACGTCGTTCTGCCCATCACTAGGCAGGACACGAGGCACAAAGCTGAATACATCCTTTTAATGTCTTCAAACTACTAAAGAAGAGACACAAACCGAAACTGGTGCCGCACACATAAAACAAACACAGCTGGTGCAAACAATGATCCACAATTCAGGAAAAACCAGAGCAACTTAAATAGGGTCCCCAATTAGAGGCAATGTGGGACAGCTGCCTGTCATTGGGGACAACCAAAACTGCAGTGCAGAGATGCCTAGAGGCATCTCTGTGGTCAGGTCCTGACTGTGGCCCCCAGGCGCATAGAGATGCCTACAGGCCCCCAGCCAGGACCTGACATACACACACCCACAACATGTTTACGGTCAGTTCGAAATGAAGGCAGTAAGGAACTAATTTGAATTATATCATAGAAATGTAACAACATTTTTAGTATATACTACTTTTTACTTGACTGTTATACTATAGTGCTCTTTTCACTTCGTAGTTAGTGCATACTGTACTTTTTCCTATTTTCTGGCACTAGTTTCAGGTGAAAATCAAACCCACAACTCTGGCATTCTAAGCAACATTCCCTATAATGAGTTCCATAATTCAGGAATGACAATACTATACATTGTCCCCTTATTTCAAGGCACCAAATGTACTGGGACAAGTATACATAGGATGTCAAAATTGGGCACTTATATTTAGTTTTTGGTCGTGTATTCACAAGTCTGCATCCTACTGACCTCACCCACTGTCCCTGGGTACAGTGCCCTCCATTAATATTGGCATGTTGGTAAATCTGAGCAAAACGGGCTTCAAAAAAATGCCTTTGCTGTTTATCCTTTTGGTCTATCGTTCTATCTGAAGGACTTGGAGAGATTCTGTATGGAGTAATGTAAAATTACTCCATACAGTAAAGTAAAATTTGGGACGCTACGTAAAATGTAAATAAAAACCGAATTCAATGTTGTGCAAATCATTTAAACCCTATATGCACCACAAAATAGTACAAAGACAACACATCAAAAGCTGAAAATTAGACATTTTATTGTTTTTTGAAAAAAAATATATGCCCACTTTGAATTTGTCAAAAAAGTTGTGTCAGAGGTAACAAAAGACTAGAAAAGTTGTGTAATGCAAAAAAACTAAACATGGTGGAATATCACACAACTAATTAGGTCAATTGACAACAGGTCAGTAACATGATTGGGTATTAAAATACATGTACCATTCCTGAGAGAATGGGTCTGTCAGAAGTGAGGATGGGGAGGGTTTCGCCACTCTGTGAAAGGCTGCGCAGGAAAATAGTGTAACAATTTAAGAATAACGCTTCTCAACGTAAAATTGCAAAGAATTTGGGGATCTCATCATATACTGTACATAAAATCATTAAAAGATTCAGAGAATCCGGAGAAATCTCTGTATGCAAGGGACAAGGCCGAAAACCAATATTGGATGGCTGTGATCTTTGGGCCCTCTGACGTCACTGCATTAAAAACAGACATGATTCTGTAGTGGACATCACTGCATGGGCTCAGGAACAATTCCGAAAACCACCTTCTGCGAACACAGTACGTCGCTGCATCCACAAATGCAAGTTAAAACTCAACCATGCAAAGAAGAAACCATATATAAATACTGCCGCCTTCTCTGGGCCCAAGCTCTTTTAAGATGGCCTGAGGCGAAGTGGAAAACTGTCCTGTGGTCTGATGAATCAAAATTTGAAATTATTTTTGGAGTCATGGACGCTGTGTCCTCAGGGCTAAAGAGGAGAGGGACAATCCAGCTTGTTATAAGCGCACACTTCCAAAGCCAGCATCCGTGATGTTATGGGGATGCATGAGTGCACATAGCATGGGTGACTTGCACATCTGTTAAGGCACCATTAATGCTGAATAATATATACAGGTTTTAGAGCAACATATGCTGCCATCCAGGTGATGTCTTTTTCAGGGAAGGCCTTGCTTATTTCAGCAAGACAATGCCAAACCACATTCTGCACATATTACAACAGCATGGCTCTGTAGTAAATGAGTCTGGGTGCTAAATTGGCCTGCCTGCAGTCCAGACCTGTCACCCATTGAAAACGCATTAGCTCATTATGAAATGAAAAATACAATAAAGGAGACCCTGAACTGTTGAGCAGCAGTAATCCTATATCAAGCAAGAATGGGAATACATTTCACTTTCAAAATTACAGCAATTGGTCTCCTCAGTTCCCAAATGCTTACATAGTATTGCTAAAAGCAGAGGTGATGCAACACAGTGGGACAACATGCCCCTGTCCCAACTTTTTTTAAATTTGTTGCTGGCGTCAAATTCAAAATGAGCATGTATTTTTCCAAAAACAGTAACATTTCTCAGTTTCTCAATTTGATATGTTGTCTTTGTACTATTTTCAATTAAATACAGGGATAGATGATTTGCACATCATTGCTTTCTGTTTTTAATAGCATTTTACGCAGTGTCCCAACTTTTTTGGAAACAGGGTTGTAAATAAAGGGGTGCCAATAATTATGGCACACATACATTTGAGGACAATATTTGTTTATGATAAGAGCTGATTTTATTCTTTCCATTTATTTTACTAATTAAAGGTTAGATTTGTGTTAATATTTATAAATATTTATTATATTCAGTTGTTGCTTGTCTTTTTAACCTGTATTTTATCAAATTAAATTATTAATTATTTTCTCCACACTTTCCTTTTGCCCTCACTCTGGTAACTGTCCACAACCTGTGTCACAACTGTCCACAGTTTTTAGTTTTTAGTAGTGCCAAACTTGCAATGTAGCATCTTAAAGGAATAGTTTTTCCTAGATTCATGTTTGGATGAAACAACACTTACCTAGGGTTGTTTTTGAAGGACCATTGAGTCATTTTTAACAACAAGCCATTATTCAACCTTGTCCCAGTCTGGTATTAATATCATAAGCATTGTCCAAATTTATGAATTGAAACAGTGAGTCCCGAGGAACAAAAGCTGCATTGCAAACGGGAACCTACTCCAAAACATTTCCAACTAAGAGTAGTGGTGTTGTTTACTTCAAAAAAACTTGCTGTATTCCTCGACATAGGCTAATGTTTTCATTGTCACTACATAAATCTAATTTTCAACAGAACCGATTCTTCTTATTTTTACCAGTGAGTTTTGTTCACAATGGTATCAATAGCGACTCCAGGATGCTGGCCTTCTAGGCAAGGTTGCTGAACCCACAAACGCTGATGCTCCAGATTCTGAACTAGTCTAAAAAAGACCAGTTTTGATGCTTCTTTAATCAGCACAACAGTTTTCAGCAGTGCTATCATGATTGCAAAAGGGTTTTCTTATGATCAATTAGTCTTTTAAAATGATAAACTGGGATTAGCAAACACAATGTGCCACTGGAACACAGGAGTTATGGTTGCTGATAATGGGCCTCTGTATGCCTATGTAGATATTACATTGAAAATCAGTTACAATATTTTTTACAGCTGCAATATTAATTTACGACATTAACAATGTCTATTCTGTATTTCTTAATGTGATGTTATTTTAATGGACAAAAAAATAGCTTTTCTTTCAAAAACAAGGACATTTCTAAATGACCCCAAACATTGGAATGGTAGTGTATACTAATAAATATGTATATCAGTATATTTACCCAAGTAGACATTGGTTGATGTTTTTGTATAAGGTGTTCATGTAAAGACTTCATGACTATCTAACAGAGAAAAGTTGTTGAAAATACAGCATAAGACATTTAAAATGTCTTATAAATAATCTTTTGTCAACCTTGATTGTTCTTAATGTATGTTTTATTTCCATTTTGTATGTGTTTTTATTGTTATAATACATGGCTCTTAGTGAGTGAGTGACTGACTGACTACCCCTTGTTAAATAGCGTATTGGTTAGAGATGCAAACCTGCAACCAATAGGTCCCACATTCAAATCTCATCACAGCAAATCATGCATTAGGATTTGTTCCGGATAGACAAAATCTTCGCTGGCTACAACCTTCAGTAGCTGTTTTATATTAAGGCTAAAATAAAACTGTTCACGGTTATATTGCGACTATTTCTGATGGATTTTCAAAGTAATCATCCGTTCATGCTTTTTGGGTCAGGATAAACAAAAACCTTGTTGGCTACAATCTTCAGTAGCTGTGTTATAGTAAGGCTAAAATAAAACTGTTCACGGTTATATTGCGACTATTTCTGGTGGATTTTCGAAGTACGCATCCGTTCATGCTTTTTGGGTCAGGATTGACAAAAAACCTTGTTGGCTACAACCTTCAGCAGCTACATTATAGTAAGCCTAAAATAAAACTGTTTACAGTTATATTGCGACTATTTCTGGTGGATTTTCAAAGAATGCATCTGTGCATACTTTTTGGGTCAGGATAGACAAAACTTTGCTGGCTGCAACCTTCAGTAGCTACGTCATAGTAAGCCTAAAATAAAACTGTTCATATTGCAACTATTTCTGGTGGATTTTCGAAGTATGCATCTGTGCATGCTTTTTGGGGTAATATAGGCTAGATCACAACCTATTGGGCAGTAAAAGAGTAGGAGTTTCCATGATTCTCTTGTCTTTTCACTTGACAAAAAGGTAAGTTATTGCCACCTATATTGATAGTTATTGTATCAGTGTCATTCATGAATGAAAGAAAAACTAATGTTTTGTGTCATTTCATGACACAAGCTTTGGGTTCATATACAGTCTCACTAGCAATTGCTCAATTCTTATGACTATTTCAAGTAGTAAGTTAGATGCTAGTAAGCCTATTAGCTGTTAAAATGGCCAGCTAATTAGCTGTTAAAATGGCCAGTGGCAAAAGCCATACATTTCATAGATGCTGTTTGTGGTGGAGGTAAACTTAATTAGAAATGTTAGTCAGTTTAACACAATGCTTAATGGTGTCTAGCGAAATATTCAGACTTGGCGTGATGTTAATGCATGACAAATTGATCTAATATCGAGATGCTATACCGCCACATGGCAAACGTATAGCACTGTGGCTTAGTTGTTAAAGACAGCCACTCATGTGGGAGAACTGGATTCGAATCCAGTGAGGGCTACAGCTTTTAATTGCGGGCCAGCTGAACTTGGCTTGCCTGGTTCCTTTTCTGGTTTAGAGAACTGAGGCAGATTTTTATCTATCTTTTTTTACCTCGGCTATGTTGATTTATTTTCATATATTTTCATGAATCCTGTCAAAATTCCCATTCACTGCCGGTTGCAACCATTACAGAATGCGGGCCCCCTATCTCAATAGATACTTACGTAACTCAAGTTCTATGAGTGGAGCGTCGCCCATAGGGGCTTCCCTCCTATTGGTTTACCCCTCTGCCAATCGGCAGGCACTGAAAATTTAAATATGCAAATTTCACCTCTCGCTGCCGCCTGGCCTGGCAGCTATAACAGAGAGGCACACACCTCACTCAACCTCTCAAATAACCTTTCCTCATGAGCAAAGCATTCAGAGACCAGTCAGGACATGAACCCTATGGGCGACGCTACACTCATAGAACTGAGTTACGAAAGTAACTATTGTTCTAATTCATGAAGCTTTGCCCATAAGGGCCTCACTCCTATTGGTTTAGGGCAATGCGAGCGAGCCCAAGATGTACTCCCTGCTTGTCACCACCATCCCCCACATAGAGACAGGTGCCCAACAGGATAGATCAAGCATGGAACACTGTCCGCGCCACAGATCCACTTCCATCCAGCTCAGCCGCCAGCACAAACATACGTGTACTGTGCCTTCAAAACGAATACACACACGGCACCAACCCACCTGACACCTCCTCAATCAGTAAAACCTGAATCGGAGCGCTAGGGGCATGTCAAAAAACACACAGAGTCCCAAACCCGGGACACAGCGCACACCAGGCATGTGCGCTAACCACACGGCCTTCGCAGCACACAAGTAGCACAGCAGAACACAAGCCTAAAGGAACACGCAAGCATTATGATCCGTTGGTGGTTTCCCAGCGCCCTACACATGTCAAAACGGGGAAGCGCGCCATGACGCCACCCAGCATCACCCCACACAAGGAAGATGCTCATGCGGGAAAACTGCCACACAGCCTCGAACCAGGTTTCGAACCCCAGTTCACCATGCAAAAGGAGAGTGCCCAACCAAAAAGCCACACAGGCAATCCAGAAAACTGCATAGAACTATGCCCCAAGGCACTGTTCAGACCGTTCAACAAACAGCGCTCAAACTCCATCCTCAGCTACACTGATCACAGAGTGAGCCAGAGTACCCGCAGCCATGTCTCTCAGGTAAAACTGGACAAACGGCGACAGCGTCCACCAAGACGCAGCCGCACAGATGTCCTCCACCCCCATGCCCCGAAAGAGAGCAGCTGAAGCCACCACTCCCAGGGTGGAGTGCGCCCAGAAACCCTTAGGCGTAGGGATGCCCCATGCCACATATGCCGGATTAATCACCTCACACAACCAGTGAGACAGACGTTGCTTCGACCACTGCCGGCCCAACTAGGGAACCGCGTGATACACAAAGAGCTGGCGCTCAGCCTGCACCATGGCCATGCGTTGCACATATTGTGCCAAAGCGCGCACAGGACACAAACGATGCAATCTCTCCTCCCTCACACCCGCATGGGGAGGAGGAGAGAATGCCCACAACACCCTCTTCATGGAACGAAAATGACGGTTCGATCACCTTAGGCAGGAAAGCAGGGTTGGGGAGCTGAGCCAACAACAGTGCCGTTTTCAGGGACAGCATCCTCAACGAGATCTGTGGGCTCAAAAGTCGCATCACACAACGCCTCCAGAGCCAAATCCCACTGTGGCAACGTCTGCCAAGCCAGTGCCCGTAGACGGCGGGACCCAGCCAAAAAACTTTTCACCAGAGGATGACTAAAGACAGACACTCCATTGAAACACTCCTGACACGCCGAGATTGCACACGTGTACACCTTGAGTGTGCCGGCCGACCCCTGCTTATCATATAGGGATTGCAGGAACGACAGGACACTGCCGACGTCACAGCAAAAGGGGTCAACCCCCGCGCCCTCTCACCAGTGCGCAAAGAGTCAACAATGGCCCGTGTAGCTAGCGGACGCAGAGACTGCCCTCGCACCCTGAATGGTAGTGAGGATGTCCTCGGTCAATCCCTGCTGAGTAAACTGGCCCTCTGGAGCCAGGCCCGTAATGGCTGGCCTAACACAGGTTACACCCCAAGCAAATCGTTCACCTGCGTCAACGCCCTGTGTCAGCAAGGAATCGGCCATGGAGTCCTCACTGCCATCTGCGCCGCTTCCATAAACCACAGGGCTCAGTATGAGTGACAGCCCCTCCGCCCATACCACTGGAGAGGGGGGAACGCGTACAACAGCACTCTCGGTCACGGCTGGTGCTCCAATGCGTCCACGCCCAATGGGAGTTTGTTTTGTGCGTGCAGAGAAAACCACAGTGAGCAGTGTGCATCCTCCTGGGACACGAACAGATCCACCTTGGGCCTCCCGAAATGTCTCCAAATCTCACGGGACAATGTTGGGATGAAGACGTCACTTGTCGTCCCGGGGACCTCCCTGAGAAAAGTCCGCAGCCACATTGAGCTTCCCGGGAATGTGGAAAGACCTCAGCAACCTCAGGTGCACCCGAGCCCATTCCCAAATCCATTCCGCCAACAGATGGAGAGACAGAGACCTGACTCCGCCCTGTCTGTTGAAGTACGCGATCGCCGTGCGATCATGCCAACAGATGTTTCATCGTGAGCATGCGAAACGGCCTTTTGGACACACAGTCGTAGAAAACGTGCAAGTCCAAAATCGGCCACCTTCTCCCCGTCATTCCAGGCACAAGGAAGTTAGGGGAGTAAAGCCTCTTCTCCCTCTGCTGCATTGGGACCCGCGCCACAGCCACCTTCTCCAGGAGGTCCGCAAACACCTCTCCCCTAAAGTGCTGCGACCTTTACCGGAGATGCCCTCAACGTCTCCACTATTCCTGAGAACAGTGGCGGCGGGCAATGAAACTGTAGAGCATAACCCCTTCTCAGAGTCAGGTCTAATCAGGTCAGCAGTGTGCACAGACGACGCCATTCTGAGCTACACAGAAAGAGCGGCTGAGCGTGCAGCTTGGGGGCGGTGGCCACCCACCGATTGTACACTTCTGTTGCCCCGACCGCCGTGGGGGGATTACAGCCACCTCACCCAAGGCTAGGCTAACCCGAAAGGGAAAGGAAGACACACACACCGGCTGCACCGAGCCGGCTGTCTCCTCATTAGTTACATCTGTAACTATGGAGACAAAGGCTTTAGCGGGCTGCGTGACAGAGTACAAATTACCTGTTGTGTCCGGTGAAGAGGAGAAAATGTCCCCATAGAGACCTAAGACCCTGCTCGGGGAAAAAAGTAAAGACGCATTCAGGAACCGAACCCCGACCTCCCATATGGTAGTCGAGGAAGCAACCAATTATGCCAATGGAGACCTTACCACAGATGCCAGCGGGAGTGTGTAAATTCCCCACCGTGCCCCTCCAGTGGCTGACCAAACCACCAACGGCGGAGGCACAGCTCAAAAATTCCCAAAAGGGAACAGGAGGCACGGACGAGTCGGGACAGTGAAACGAACAATCACCCACAAACATGAGGGAAGGAGACACATCGTCGTTCCCCACAGCGGAAAAGAGGGGGGGGGGGCACTGGCAGAGCCCCCACACACCCTGAAAATGAACTCTCTACTCACACAACTCGTCGAGGAGGGAGAAGGACAGCTCAGTTGCGACATGCGAGGGCGCATAGCAACCGCTGCTGACGCGTCACCACGGCAACAAGGCGCAGAGCCAGCTCGCGAAAACACTTAAATAGTTGAGGAAAATACTATTCCCCACACGGGAACCAAACCCAGGTGGCCAGGGTGGCAGGCTAGGACACATACCACTAGGCCTCCGGGACTCAATGTTGTTGAGGGAAGTCAGTATCAGACCAAGTAGTTATAGTTATAACTTTACAGGCGATCGATACAGACTGAAAAGGCAGACCCGTCGGCATCCCCGCACAAACTCACTCGGAGAGAGGATGAGTCCTCGCTGCAGCACTGGCACAGAACTTGATTGAGCCTGAGACTGGAGAAGTGTAAACAGACACACGCAGGGACGTGTCGCCATGGTATGGTAATGATGCACCATCACCATGGTAACGAAGCACCTTGCCAGCCTACAAAGAGCAGAGCTAGACAAGGTTTCTCCGAAAAAACAATGCTTATTCTTCCCACGTCGGGAAAGGCTGGCGTCTACCGAAGACGTTATGGCATAACAACCCCCGAGGCAGACCCAGGTTGTACACCAAGCACTGCACAATTCTCGTCTGTCGAACCGCGTACGGAGACAGAACAAGAACACGTTCCAGCACTGGTACCAGTGCAAGACATCACAGGGTGTGAGAGAGAATTCTCCTTACACACGCCACCGCGTATGAGCAATGGGGATCCCTCGCATTAGTTACGTATAACGGGAACGGGCTGAACCACCGATTGCGCACTCAAGTTGCCTTTATCAGAGAGCGTAGAGGAGTGCCGGGCCTAGCCTTCTGGGGGCCCTAAGCAAAATTTGTTTTGGGGCCCCCATCTCACCTAGCAGTCCGGTGCTCACTAGCAGTCCGGGGCCCCCTGGGCCAGTTGGGGGCCCTAAGCGGCCGCATATGTCGCTTATGCCTAGGGCCGGCCCTGGCGTAGAGCACTGGCTACACAAGCTGACCCACGCAAAGCCATAATGAATGGCGTGGCAAGAACAGCTGTGATCAGCGGGTTCATTGTAGACGGTGTTGAGTTGATTGGGTCGTTGTTGCGCAACTCACCGGCATGTCACTCCAAGTGTTGAGCCCCGGAGCGAGGGAGTGGCCAGGGCGCCTTCCAGGGGCGAGATGTTGGTTCAATGGATGTGTAGCAATTGGAATATCTCTCCTTGCATCCCGCAACTCAATCTCCTTCTAAAAACCCATTGAATGAAAAGGCCAGCCATGCCCTCTTCACCAACTGGTCCCGAAACATTGTGTTGCATGAATCCAGCTGCTAACACCTTACTTGTAGATTGGTACGTTGTCATTATTTATTGTTTTTGCTGATCTAAACTAAACATTAGCCTAATGTCGCCACCAGTCGCGTTTCCACTGAGACATATCCTAATAGTGGAATTAACAAACAACTTGCGTTCTCTGCATAAATTACAGATCTCCCCTGATTAATGTTTGTAGAACATCCCTAGCAACCTTGACTACTTTATGCCATTTCCTATTCAAGTAGCCGATATTATGCATTTGGTTGAATTTGGGAATCATTTTATTAACCATCTATCAGGAACGCCAATGTTTACAGGCTCTCACCAGAACCCCATTCTAACCACATTTCTGGCTAAACATCAAAGTACAATACCTTGAAAAGCTTAGGTGTGATACAGTGTTGGATCAAATGCCTGCACACCCTGCAGCTCTCCAGATAAGAAGGGCTAACATGTATTTCATACAGTAGCCTAATGTAGCAGTTGTTGTACTTGGTACCTTAATCAAGTGAACTATATAAGATGGTTGAACTATGGGATCATAGACCAGCAACCTTCTATTTTGATTTACATGGGCTACATATAGATGCTGCCAGTTATCGTGGGAAGTTATGGAATGACATTTAAGGGCTGTAGCAATTTGCATTTATTTAATTCCAAGTCAAGCACTGTCCATGGTTTACAATAAAAAACAACATGTCTTTAACATAATGCATTGATTTTTTTTTCTTTTTATTTGACATATTTTATTCAAAAGCGTTTCTGTGTTATCCATATTTATAATATAAAATAGTTGTGAAGTGCCCCAAAAAAGCGTGGAGTTTTCCTTAGTACATCATGCCCCCCTCCCACCCTCAAATGGGCTGGTGCACCTCTCAACTTCTGTGCTGAAAATGAGTTCCACTCCAGCCCTGTATAACTGGACAGTTCGGAAAGTGTGAGGCATTTCACTCTGCCGTTGTAGCCAGTCCATGTCTGGAATACCCTGACAATTTAAACCTTAGCCTTTTGTGCAGCTTTTTACCTTTAATGAATTCCGATGCTCCAAGAGGTTTACATTCCTCTGCCATTTCATTCGGCGTTGATTTTGTCTTAAACAAATAAATTGGAGATTAAGGGAATCCAAATTGTTGGGCAAAGTTCTTTAGACATGCTCCATTTGGAACTACACAGTGCAAGATATTCCTCTATGTTTTCTCATCTTGATGAAATGTTGAAGATTCAAAATGATTAACGTTAATTCTAGACGAAAACTATGTCGCACACAAAAGGGATAAAGAAAAATGCAAGGATGATCATAAAATCCAACTTGCAACAACTCTATCATCTCTCCGCACGGTTTTATATTCCAATGTATTATGTTCTTCAAACCAAAACGTTTAAGGTTGAAGCCTAAAATATCAAGTACGTCCGAGGTCCATCCAAAGTATGCATATCATATGTTTAAACACAGAGCTTGTTGATATCGACTAGTAGAGTCTGACTAATCATTTGGTAGGAGGCATTTTTAACCCAACATATTAATCCCCAGCCAAGTGTCTGAGCGGCTCACGGATGGTTAGCCTACTAATCTAATGTAATATTCTACTGTCATGTGCGCAAAGTCGTGCGCCTTTACGCATAAGGATTTAAGAATGTTCTTTCTTCATTTTCTGTCATATTCTGAACACAGTTATCTTACATTCCTCTTGTCCAAATCCATTTTTTATTATTATAGTGGAAACCTAACTCTGGGAAAAGCCAAATGTTGCTGGGATTCAACATGGATTAGTCGCTATTACGCTGTATTAATCTTGCAACAGTTTTTCTTGTGAGTTTTAGTGTTTGTATGTTTTCCTAGTACATTGTTGTGGTCTATAGTATTTTAAAGATATACACTGTAACTTCCAATTGTTCCTTATATTTAATATCTAATGAAGTATGTATAATTAAACATGATTATTTACACTTTGAAATGAAGTGATAACCATTGTGACCTCATGATAACGCTTAGACTTATTTTGGGTTGTGTGTTTGGCATTCCCTGTGGCAGGTGATGCATTCCTTCCTTCAATTGTTTCTTCCCACCTGACTACTATTAAGCCTCGCTACCTTTATATAGCTGCACGTGCCACTGACGTAAATGACCATCTCCACAGGAATTACTTTGATCATCAAGCACTTGTGGGCTCAGGTTTGGGCACAATCCTTAAACACCATATGTCTGCGGCATCGCTATGTTATGTCTGGGACATGGCTGCTGTGATGGCAATTCAATCAATTAGAACTGTTTAGGAAGTAGGTACAGAGACAAAATTCTCTTGGCACAATTAGTAGTTTATTTGGAAATAGAGAGAGGTATCAAAGCTTACAGAGCAAACTGTGAAACATCTCTAAAGTAACACAGAACAATCATCAGTACTTATAGAGTAAAAGGGTTGTGGTAAGATACTGCACAGCTGTCTTGTGTCAACAATACATGTTCCCTTTGTTCCATCTATATACCTAGGTTTTACCCAAAAGGGCAGGCTGTCTCCCCACCTTATCCCAGGGAACTAAGGACACTGTACGCAACCTCTTCAACTCAGAAGGGCCACTTCCTATCTGGACAAAGCACAGAGACACTGATGGTTTAAACAGATAAACAGATTGACGAAGGACCCAATGATCTACTGATACCATTCAATGATGGCCATAAACAAACATAGGAGACCAGATCCCCCTTTCCCACATTCCTTTTCTTTTCTAAAGATGGGGATTTAGTACCATTTCATGAGCCCAATACTTAAACCAATAATTCCTTTATACATTTATAGAATTAAGAATACATCATTTCAAGAAATTCCACGACACTACCCATCATAATTAAATGATAATTAATGTCTTTGAGTAGGAATAGTTGTCTGCTGATTTTTGGAAGAAGACACTTTTTAAGAAAATGCTTTCACTGAGGTCATGTTCTTCTCTACTGTAATATTTTGCACTCTATACTATATCTTGGGCTTTTTTGTCTCTTTTCACCACGTATCTCTCTTCCTATTCATTGAAATTTTGCAGATGCATTATCCAGTGATTTACAGAAGCAATTGGGGCAACACATTTTTTTCATCTTAGCTGCTTAATGTTTTGAACCAGCAACTTTTTTAACCATTAGGCTATCTCCCACCCTGGCTACCTCTCCATCCCTCCCTCCCTCCCTTCCTCCTTTAATCTAAGGTGGGTGCAATTTATACTGAATAAAACAGATGATAACTTCTGGTAGATGATTAGCCCCAGATGCTGATTTCATAGAGAGGGCTAAGCCCCTTTTATGTTATGACATTCATGACAATCGTGTTACAAGAGTCATCTTTGCTTCAAAGAAACACCCACAGTGCCTTCTGTGAAAAATAGTTATATTCTACTCAATGATATTGCATTTTATCCCACTCCACTTCTATGCTATTCAGACATGTCAGTTTCCTGTACAACTAGATATGCACAACATTCCCTGGTGTATTTTTGTTACCTTAAACATCCCCTAAGTGTCTTCAAATGTAACCCGTCACAGTCTATTCTTGTCTCAGAAACATCCACCCTAATTATCCAATTAGATGAGAGCTTAAACAGGGTTCATGGAAACATGGCCCAGCACAGACAGTCATGCGTATTAATCCCATGGCCGATGGGAACTTGGTGAGATGAAACATTACAGTGAGTAAAGCTAGGCACTTCACATATTGCAAATCTCACTACCAGGTAGGAGTTATTGTCCAGCCGAACTCGGCACTCTTACTAGGGCTTTATAGCGGTCCTTTTTAATCTCTTACTTCACTGATCACTTGCATCATGGGATTGTGACTTTCACTCAACCCATCTTTTAAAAGCAAGCTGAGGATGTTTTATATGCCAGGTTATTCACCTGCTTGAAGTTGGCCCCCCACCCAACACAAAACCTCAGCAAAATAGGCTCAATCGTTTGTGCTCCGTTTGTGCTGGTTTGTGCTGTTAAAATTTTCGTTTTTTGCTGCTATCATTTTATAGATATTGAAGAATATTTTATAGGTCATTCTGAGGTCACTCAGCCCCCCAACATCCTCCGAAATCAACGGAAATAGTCTTGTTTGTTTGTGGTTCGTTAGTACGGGTTTGTGCCGTTAAAATTTCGTTTGTGCTGCTTCTGTATTTTATATATTAGACATTTAGTTACTGGTGATGACGTCAGTCAGCCCCCCAACATACTCAAAATTAAGTCAAAATAAGCTTGTTTGTTTGTGCTACGTTTGTGCTACGTTTGTGCTGGTTTGTGCTGGTTTGTGCTGTTAAAATTTTCATTTGTGCTGCTGTCATTTTTTAAATATTAAATAAAATAGTGTAGGTCATTCTGAGGTCACTCAGCCCCCCAACATCCTCCAAAATCAATCAAAATAGTCTCATTTCTTTGTGCTTCTATCAAAATAGTCTCATTTGTTTATGCAAAATAGTCTCATTTGTTTGTGCTTCAAAATAGTCTCATTTGTTTGTGCCGTTAATATTTTCGTTTGTGTTGCTTCGGTATTTTATATATTAGACATTTTATTATTGGAGATGAAGTCACTCAGCCCCCCAACATGCTCAAAATTTAGTCAAAATAGGCTCATTCGTTTGTGCTTCGTTTGTGCTGGCTGGTTTGTGCAGTTAAAATTTTCGTTTGTGCTTCATCTGTGTTTTTAATATTAGAAATTTAATTATAGGCGATGACGTCACTCAGCCCCCCAACATGCTCCAAATTCAACAAAAATAGTCTCTTTTGTTTGTGCTTCGTTTGTGCTGGTTTGTGCCGTTAAAAGTTTCGTTTGTGCTGATGCAGCGTTTTATATATTAGACATTTTATTATAGGGTGGTGTCACCAGCCCCACAACATGCTCCAAATTGATTCAAAATAGGCTCAATCGTTTGTGGTCCGTTTGTGCTGGTTTGTCCTGTTCAAATTTTCGTTTGTGCTGCTATAATTTTTTAGACATTAAAGAATATTTCACTGGTCATTCTGAGATCACTCAGCCCCCCAACATACTTCAAATTCACCCGAAATAGTCTGGTTTGTTTGCGCTTCGTTTGTGTTAAACGTTTCGTTTGTGCCAGCCGCCCAACCTGGTCCAGATTGACTCAAAACAGGCTCAGTCGTTTGTGCTGGTACAGTTTCTGGTACATAACCTACTTTTCTACTGGACAGCGCATTGGCTTTACTCTCTTTCCACTATAGCTCTGTCATTACATCAACTGTTTTGGTAAGTCGCAAAAACGATATTTTAACCGGCACAAACGGAACACAAACGATTGAGCATATTTTGAGTGTATTTGTAGCACGTTGGAGGGCTGAGTGACCTCTGAATGATCTATAAAATATTCTTTAGGACTAATATCTAAAAAATGACAGCAGCACAAATGGAGCACAAACGATTAAAGGTATTTTACCTGCGTAAAAATGGTCCCCACCCAACGCAAAATTTGGGCAAATAAGCTTAATCGTTTGTGCTGGTTTGTGCGGTTACAATTTTTGGTGCAGCTTTCATCTTTTAGATATTAAAGAATATTTTAAAGGTCAAATTCACTCAAAATAGGCTCAATCGTTTGTGCTCCATTTGTGTCGGTAAAAGTTTTGTTTTTGCGGCTGTCTTTCTTACGGATAATGACAGAGCTATAGCAGAGCTATAGGGCTATTGGAAAAAGTAAAGCCATGAACTATCCATTGGAAAATAGACTATTTACCAAAAACTATAGCAGCACAAACAAAATTTTAGCCGCACAAACGGAGCACAAACGATTGAGTCTGTTTTGAGGCAATTTGGAGCAGGTTCGGTGGCTGGTGACCTAAAATTAAATGTCTACTATATAAAACGCCGCATCAGCACAAACGAACATTTTAAATGCACAAACCAGCACAAACAGAGCACAAACGATTGAGCCTATTTCGATGGAATTTTGAGCATGTTGGGGGGCTGGTGACACCATACCCTATAATTAAATGTCTAATATTTAAAACACCGAAGCAGCCCAAATGAAACTTGTAACAGCACAAAAGAGGCACAAACAAACAAGACTTTTATGGGTGAATTTGGAGGATTTGGGGGGCTGAGTGACCTCGGAGTTATCTATAAAAAAAAATTTTTAGGACTAATATCTAAAAAATGACAGCAGCACAACTGGAGCAGAAGGGAATAAACGTATTTTACCTTTGTAATAATGGTCCCCCATCCAGCGCAGAACTACGGCAAAATAGGCTTAATCGTTCGTGCTGGATTGTACCGTAAAAATGTTTGTGCTGCTATCATTTTTTAGATATTAAATAATATTTCATAGGTCAAATTCACTCAAAATAGGCTCAATCATTTGTGCTCCTTTTGTGCCGATAAAGGTTTGTTTTTGCGACTGCTTTCTTACGGATAGTGACAGAGCTATAGTGGAAAACGCTGCATCAGCACAAACTAAACATTTAACGGCACAAACCAGCACAAACGAAGCACAAACAAATGAGACTATTTTGGTTGAATTTGGAGCATGTTGGGGGGCTGAGTGACGTCATCGCCTATAATTAAATTTCTAATATTAAAACACAGATGAAGCACAAACGAACATTTTAACTGCACAAACCAGCACAAACGAAGCACAAACGAATGAGCTTATTTTGACTCAATTTTGAGCATGTTCGGGGGCTGACTGACGTCAAATTTTAACGGCATAAACGAAAATTTTAACGGCACAAACCGGCACAAACGAAGCACAAACAAACAAGTCTATTTTCGTTGATTTCGGAGGATGTTGGGGGGCTGAGTGACCTCAGGATGACCTATAAAATATTCTTTAATATCTATAAAATGATAGCAGCACGAACAAAAATGTTTACGGCACAAACCAGCACAAACGCTGCACAAACGAATGAGCCTCTTTTGATTCAGTTTTGAACATGTTAGGGGGCTGAGTGACGTTATCACCAGTAATTAAATGTCTAATATATAAAATACCGAAGCAGCACAAACGAAAAAAATGTTTACGGCACAAACCGGCACAAACGAAGCACAAACAAACAAGACTATTTTCGTTGATTTCGGAGGATGTTGGGGGGCTGAGTGACCTCATGATGACCTATAAAATATTCTTTAATATCTATAAAATGATAGCAGCACAAACGAAAAATTTAACGGCACAAACCAGCACAAACGGAGCACAAACGATTGAGCCTATTTTACTGAAATTTTGCAATGGGTGGGGGGCCAACTTCACGCAGGTAAAGTACCTATCTTTTCACCCCCTGTGGTTCTATTACATGTTCAACCATTGAATTTCTCTGTAGTGTCCAGTTACATTAAGTGAATTTGGTATTTCCTGTTTGACTCCAGAATTACAAAGTTTGATGCAGACTTAGAAATGCTCTTAAGCAAGCCAGATCGTAATAAATCATATCAAGTCGGTATCATAGCACACAATTGCTTAATGTTGTACACTGAAAAACATGCACAACTTTGAAACTACTGGCTAGAATTATACAAAAACTCCACAATGCCTTTTTAAGAGAACAGGAGCTGTGGTTTCATAATGGGGAAACTATTGACTTAATCTGCCAACTAGGAAGAGAGGAAGAGGATAAGCCAAATAACAGGGTCATGTCCCTTTCAAGTTCCCACATTTACATTTCAGTAAGTAAGCATGAAGCTCTTAAATAAAGTGACTCTCAGGCAGTGTAATCATGTTAAAATAAATAGTTGGGACAACCACAACTACACCTTACTCAATGAAGTAGATATAAGCAAGGTCCTAGAAGGCAGACAAAGCAAATTAAATTCCTTTTAGGTATTTTATTAAGATTCTCATTAGCCAAAGACGAACCAAGTGCTACTCTTCTTGAAATCACTACACAAGCAGATACATAATAAAATACACAACATAATACCAAATTGTATGTGTCTCATGCCTTGCAGAATCTAAATAAAGAGAGCAGTTGAATTGTGTTTGCACTGGACACAATTGCAACCGTGTCTGGCCAAAGGCTAACGTAAACTGATAATCGGTCCTGGCTATTTGGTCTGCTGCTCTCTAGTGGCAAACTCAGATCTGTAGGTCTATGGCCATCGTTGAATTATGAAATAAATTATCTGACAGGTGTATCTTGTTAACGGTTCGTAACTATTTTGATAGGCCTTGATGATGCAGGTCCCAAAGTGAGTGCTGCATTGGTATTTGACAAGATTATCCCTGAATAGGGCTTACTGGACATAAGCCATGTTGTTTATTATTGTGTCATGCACCATCATGTGTAGGCCAAGCTTAGACACAAATGTTCAATCTGCATTTTAAAATATTGCTGACTCCCATAGTTAGATAGGTGGACGTATTTGCGAATAGCTATTTGAGAAAAGGTTGGTAAAATTGCAAACGCAACACTCTCAAGGGCACAGTAGGAGGATGAGAGGGATTTTCGAGCGTCTGTCTGCATGGTGACGTCACCGACCATGCGCGTAATCCTCTCGCGCTGAAAGGATGATAATTGCTTATTCTATCTTCTGGTACGACATACTATAGTAAAAACGCTCACCGAAGAACAATGCTGAACGAGGATGTAGCGTATTAGATTCAATTTGAAATGTGTTTTTTCGGAATCGATTCAAAATTCATAGAATTCTCGAGATGAACTCAGACGTGATAAGAAGAGATATGAGGCTGGGGATCATTCCTGAAGAAAGAATGCGCCATGGACCAGAATAGACTATAATGCAGTTAAAACCCGGTGCAGTATCATTTATATGGGTTGTGTTACCATAAGTGTATGTTATTTATTTTTCCAGAATAGACAACCTTTGTGCTTAGACATAATTTCAAGATTACATTAATCAATTGTATTCAGCCTAACCAATTTTTCTCTCTAACCAGAAACATGCAACATTTTAAATCCAGGGGGCTATTTGTGTATATATTGTATTTTCTCATTTTTGTTCTTTGTGTTTTTCAGTGAATTAGGGCGTTGCAGAATTGCAAATATTCCCACTCAGTGTCGAATTAGTGGTGCTGTAGGCTATGGAGGTGGTTGTTGTTTGGCCTAGATAATCTCCCCTCCATCTCTGAATTCAAGCCTGAGGTGTAATCGCATTTGCTTTGTTTTCTTTTTTGAGGTTATTCTAGTCGTACTGTGGTGGAATAACATTTTGGCTTTTGATGCATGACAGCCGTGTCAGGATATCACCTTTAGGCGTGTTCATTGTGGCACAACCTCCAAAATCAGAGCACCGCATCCTCCTGCAAGGACTAAAATGCCTGCCCATGATTCTTATAGAATGGCTGCCGTGGCATATAGGCTAATGCGTGTTGTGGGTACTCTCTCTCTATGCACAGCCTAGGTTGAATCAACGATATTTCAGAGGTTAAACATTGTTGTAATTTAAATAGAATACGCAGGTTATAAAACAGAATCAAGTATTTTGTTGATTACTTCCTCAATTGGCTGCAACACCTTATATGGAATATAAGCTGTATGGAATGCACCCGGACATTTTTCCCTTTTGGTGAGATTTCATTTTAACAATCGACACCTGCGACGCCTTTTTCTCTTCGTCCTGGATTTTAGACTCCGGCTCTCCGTGTTCACAGTGGACCTTGATTTAAAGTAATTCAATTAAGGCACGCGGTGAATGCCAAGAGCTGAGCCCTCGGCCTACATCACCAAATGGACGGAGACATTTTTTTTCATAGCATTGCAAAGTTATCTTATATAACGGCACTTGTCTTTCCAAAAAGTGATTTTATTACATTTGAGACCATTCACAATTAAAACACTTCGTAAGGTTCGTTATGGGCGCAGACAGAGATTGTGGTGCGGCATGGAGGCGCTGTCCGTGACGCTTGGTGCTGAATTTGACCAGAGGCCGACGAGGGGCCGTATAGAGTCCGACTGGACTATCAGTGTCGTCATGGTAATCTGCATTTGGCTGCTTGCTGAGATTGGCTGGTAACGGATGTTAACATCAAAACAAAACAATATCAACACTTACGTAATGGAAAGACAAAAGTTGTCCATCTCTAGTTCTGTCCTACATTGTGCATGGCCAAATGTTCTTTGAAAACCGTTGTTTTTTTGTCAAATAAAGATTTATTGGGGTAAAAAGTGTTCTGTTGAGGTATTTCTGATCCTGTCTCTCTACCTCCTCCACTCCCTCCCTCCCTATCTTTTTCTCTCAGCACAAACAGCAGCCCTATACAGTTACATAACAGTACTAGTTGTTGGCTACAGGGGTGGAGCTGCAGCACACTTTTTATTTCAGTTTCAGTGCCTAGAGGACATAACTTTGTAGGATCTTGTCATGCTTTCATATAGGGTAAGCGTGTAAACCAGTCCTCCAAGGGGTCAGTACTAGGTTGGCAGTACTTAGAATCCTAAAAGGAAAATCTACAAATGTGTGCACAAATAATGATTCAAGGCAATGACAGAGAGTAAAAAAAACTGTCCAAAATGAACATGCACAGTACAGTACCTCATAAAATACAACACTTATGAACACTTATGAAAAGAGTGAGAGTGAAAGAAAGAATTAAAGACATTCATACATATATATTCATATATATATATATATATATATATATATATGTATACATTTCTGGAAAAAATTAAGAAACCACTGCACCTTTTTCTTTCCTTTCCAAAAAAGGTGAAAAGGAAGGTTTTGGGTGAGGAACAGAAGAGTTAAAACTAAGAGACCACTGCATATTCAAATCTTGCCTTTGTTTTTCTATCCAATTTTCATTTGGAATGATTCTGGATCCCAAAGGTACATGCATACATTCAAAAGCAATTCTAAAGTGGCTTTGGCCTTGACATCCTTACAAACTACCACCAGTCCTACCACAATACTTGGAAACATAGAGTTGCAATGTGTTTACCAAACAATAAGCCAAACCAAACTGTAGGCCAAAATAATATGTTTTATTTATGTGCTGTATTAATTTATGGCCCAGTGGTAAACTGGATGATTTGGAATATTTTTTATAGCATGTACCACCTTCTTGCTAGTCAAAATGATCACTATATGATATATTTAAATATACTATACAGTGCATTCATTCATATATATATATATATATATATATATATTTCAGAGATAAAGGCCGAAAGTAAGAACTCTATACAGTTTAACATTGCAAATAAAAATTAATACAATTAAAAGTAACAATAATTATTTGTGTTGTCCCAAAGGTAATTGAGAAGAACATTTGCTGTCGTATTTGAGAAGAATATTTAATGCCATAAACAACTATGAAGAAACTGGGCAAGTTAAAAAAAGAAAGTATTTGGAAAGGCCCAAAAGCTCTCTGCATTTGATGAATAGTAATAGAGTTTGGTACTTTCAATGGGGTGATAATACGGCTGGAGTAAATTTTTTTGTATTTCTTTGTGTTTACTTCAATGTTATATAGGGTTTATTTCCATTTACTGCTCAGAGCACTCACTGTTTAGATAAATGGCTTCAAACAATTGACTTAGATGGATTTTTAGTCAATGCTATTTCTTCTTGTTGTGTTTTTGTATTAATTTTTGATTGTTATTGTATGTATTGAGTGTATGTATGAGTCAAGTGTGTGGTCAGACTGGTATTTAGCAGTCAGATGGCTTGCAATTTCAAATTGTCTCAGAGTCTCTTTGTACGAGACCCCCAGTACCGTCTGACCAATGGTGAGTTAACATCTCATAGGTAGTTTGAGAAGAGTCTTTGAAAACAGCAATTTGGTGAAATTTCAGACAATAAATCAAATTTATTTATAAAGCCCTTTTTACATCAGCAGTTGTCACAAAGTGCTTTTACAAAACACCCGGCCTTAAACCCCAAGGAGCAAACAACAGTAGTGTTGAATTTCAGTGGCTAGGAAAAACTCCCTAAGAAGACCGAAATTTAGGAAGAAACCTAGAGAGGACCCAGGCTCAGAGGGGTGACCAGTCCTCTTCTGGCTGTGCCGGGTGACCATATTAAGAGTCACCCGGCACAGCCGGGTGACTGTGCCGGCTGTGCCGGGTGAAATTTGCTAGATGGGTGGGTATGCAGCCCTGCGGTGGTGTGTGGAGCAATTCCCATACTAGGCCTTGATGCAGCCAGTTAGGATGCCCTCAATATGGATTGATAGTATTTCTAGAGGACCCAGGATAGCATGCTTTTGTTGTCGCCCTAGGAAGTAGAATCACTGGAGTGCTGAAAAATTGTGCCATTGATTTTCTGTCATTTGGGTACTGGGGAACGTAAAATTGACTCTGTCCATTGCAGCCATGTTAACCAGGATTGCAGTGTGTTCCCTATTCTGCATCCAAAAGCCAAAAATAATCTCCATTCTTTTGCTAAAAGGGGTTATTGTCCTGGAACCACAATATCTTTTGTGGTTTGCTTACCTCTTCATGGTAGACTGAATCCTCATTGTTGGTCAGGCCTACATTGTGTTGTCGTCTGCATGATGTGAGTAGGTGTTGTACAGAGCCATGCATTCCCGGATAAACACTAAGTAAAGCATAGGGTTAAGGAAACATCCCAACAGAGGCCTATTGTTAAGAGTTTGGGGGGTTGTGGCAAATCCTCAGTGGTGGTGTTCCCAGAGCATTGATGGGGTGTTGTCGCCAATGCTATGAGCTTGGTGATGAAATTGGATGGAACAATAGTGTAGGACTATAATCAAGGAACGGTGTTCTCACATCGGTGGTCCTCTTGTTGTAACTGTGTGGTTAGTGATGGAAATGGCAACTGGCAGTAGACATTGGAGTCAATCCATTGATGTGGACCATAACAAGCCACTCAAAAATATTTCAAGGGAGTACAAGAAACAGTGCAACGGGGCGATACTTATTAGTTATTACCTTATATCCTGGTGTTCTTATGTACTGGGATGATGGGATCTCCTCAAAGAAAATAGGGACTAGTCAGCTAAAGATATGATGGTATTTTTGTGAGTGTTCTCTCTTTTTAGAGTCCTTCACGTCAACCTTGGGAGAGCAATAGTACCTTGTTATTTGGAGCAACAAGTATTGTCCTGGATGGCTCAGTGATGTCAGCCTCAAAGCGAGCATTGAATGTGTTGGGCTCATCTATGAAAAACGGACATTAAATGTTGTGGTAGGGGCTCTCAGCAGAATCTGGGTTTCTCTGGTTTTTAGGTCTTTTGTTAGGATAAAACCACATTATTTTGTGGAAATGTCATCCACACTGTCACGGTACGGTGAGCAGCAGCGCCACCATTCCGTGCACCTGCAATTCCCATCATTCACGAACACATCCCGGACTTGTCTGTGTCAAATGTCTCTAATCATGCACACCAGGTCCCTATCACATCGTTTGTAAATGTTTAAATGTTTCCCCTCTGCTCCCCGCATTTGTGGATCATTGTTTCTTGTTAGCGTGTTCTGTTGGTGAGTGTTACTTGCGTCACTTTGCTTTCATTCAGTTTAGCATTATCGTTATCCGTTCGTTGTTTGTTTTTTTTTGGTTTTGTTTGCATTAAAAAACCCACGAACGTGAGAAATGCCTGCGCCTGGTTCCTTACTCCCGCAAACCCGCCGTGACACACCTTTCCTAACGAATCCTTGGACTGCTGATGTTTATTCCTCAATGTTGGTGGAGTCCTGGGTGGATGAATCTCTGCACATGTTCCAGAGATTATTCCACCCAGGACATCACCAACATTGAGGAATATACATCAGCAGGCCAAGGCTTTATTAGGAAAGAACCGATTTATGACAAAGATGAATCTCTGGACATATTCCAGTCTATATTCTCAAACCAATCTTGTAGCATAGTCTGTTTCAATTTTCCTCCATCTTACTTGTCATAAATCAGTTCTTTCCACCTATATTCCTTTTTATTCTAAGAATACCAGGCCCTGTTGTAATTAATTAACTTCACTGCTTTAGCTGTAACTGTTGGGCACTGTACTTGATATCTTATAGTGACACTTGAGGGCGCTGTTGTTGACAAAAGTAGGCCTGGCCTGCACATTCTCCTTAGGCTACCCAGTCCCTCAGACGCATGTTCCCTCTGACCAAGGTTTTCTCAGACCCATTTTCTTTTTTCCCTAAAGTTTTATATTGAAGAAAAGGCAATAGTAAATTTACCAGTAGAATAAAAGGTTTGTTGTATTATAAAAAATTAAAATGTAATATTTTGGGGCATTTTTGATTTATGATAGGAAAGTGTAATAAGTGTAAAAAATGTTTTGCTGAAAGAAAAACCGACTTGGAACCCATGCTGCAGTGTAAATGTTTCAGGGGCAGCTGGTAAGACAGCAGGACAGAGTAATGGCAGTATTTCAAATAAAATATTGATAATAACAATAATTTTGACATTTGGACTGAATTTTACAATGTAAAATACTCCCAAATGTTCAAGTGTAACCTTGCCTAATCTCTGCAACTGCTTGCTCAACCAAGAAGTATTCGTAAGCACACTGGGAAAAATCTGTTGCTCTGACCCCCTCCAAAATACATTTCTACTTTTTATGAAGATATTTTGACCATTCCTGTCAATCAATAAATAAAAAAATATAAATAATAGATCAGTTGGATTTCATTATGACATTAATAATGAGCATTTTTTACAGTCTAAGTGTAGGCCTTTATTCAATGGATACTGAGGAAGCGTAGGGCCCTGGGAACATAGGGCGGAGGGACATAAGGTTGAGAGAACCCAGAGACAATGGGAAAAAAGGCTGAGAGAACATAAGTAAAAGAAATATATGGCTGAGAGAACACAGGGCTAGGAGAAAATAGGACCAAGGGAACATTTTTTTTTTTGTTGAAAAAATGAAACTAAAGCTACCCTTAGAAACATTTACTTTACTTAAGTTACTCCACTACATCCAAACTATTTTTGAAAAAATATATGATCTGAAATTATTTTGGGGTCATATGTAAACAGAATGCGCAATGTAGACTACTAAACAAATTTCATGTTTCAAGTGGTAATTGTAGGTAGGACTGACTCCAAAATAAAAGTCTTCTGAAGTACCCCTGTAGTAAGATCAGGTAACCCCAGGGGTCCTCATACCCCTGTTCGGGAAACACTAGCCTACTTCACACATGTATCGTTTTGTAGTTTCAGAAGTTAACTACACCACATAGCAACAAAAAAAAAGATTTAATTACAACACTACATGGATTTGAATTAGTCAAAATACCGCCAAGCTACTGCAAAATGTAATTAAATAACTAGTACTACTACATTCACACTACTGAACACGGGTTTGTGGTCGTGTCTTTTTCCAGGAAGTGCACGATTGCTGGTTCAAATACTGCTTTCTGTTTTCCGTCGATCCGTATCCAACGTGTCCTTGTCAGCATGTCCATTCTGAATACATCACGATGTGTGTGTTTTGAGCTCTGGTCATAACGCCTTATCAAAGAGCTCATAATGTCTTGTGTCTGATCCTACTTGGGCAAATCAAGCTTTGACTAATTCTGTTGGGAAATACTCGGATGTTCAAAGAGCAAATGTGTGTTTCGTCAATAATTTGGACCAGTAAAAGAAAATGTGTGGGATTACTTTGCAATCATTACAAAGCAGGCAAGACAATGTTACGTCTGCCTCTGAGTTTAGGACAGCAGGCGTTAAGGAAAAAAAATCCACCTGATTTGTGCTTTCTATGAGTGGTGACGACACGACAAAACTACGTCACTTTCTGCCCAATGATGGCGACTGGGCAACTTCAAGGCATAAGAGCTTTTGTACCACATAAACATTGTGCAACTAATAACTGAAAGCGAAACATCGTTTTATTATAGCAATGTTTTATTATAGTATATAAGATAAGGGAGGAGAGGCGCATCTCACTGTTATGGGACTGTGGTTGTCAAACGTTCTCCGGCATTAATGTGAAACGAAACGGAGAATAGGGGATTTTCGACCGAGTCGCACAGTTATAATCTGCTGGATGACAAACATTGCTGTCAGTAGTGAATCTCTGTCAAACGCTCCTTGTTTGCTTTATTTCGGCTTGCTGTATGATATCAATCAATCGCAAAAACAATCTGACAGCAAGTACTTCAACGTCGAAACACCTGGAGCGGAACCGCTGAGGAAGGATGAAATTCACAGAGCACCTTTCGGCGCACATCACTCCTGAATGGAGAAAACAATACATCCAGTATGAGGTAAATTAGCTAGCTCACTCCCTGCTAACTATCTGTCCTGCTTCTTGGCTCGCGCAGCTACGCTAGCTAGCTAGCTGCGAGTGCCAATTAGATGCTTTTCATAGAGTTAAGAATTGTATAAAACGCTCAACTAGTAGGTATAGTCTGTTTAGCTTGCTAACTAACAAGTTAAGGAGTATCACAAATGGTGGACCACTACTTTAGCCAACTAGCCAGAAAACAAGCGTACTTTATTAAACGTTAGCCGTTAGCTAACATTAGATTGCTAATATTGCTGAGCTAGCTAGCTGGCAGTTTTCTGTGGGTGAGGGGTTTCCAGCGAATGCAATGAACGAGCTGTTTTTAGGCTGCGAAAGTCAAGCAATTGAGTAATGTGCTAGTTAACTAACGTAAGCAGAGTCAGTAATACAAGTCTTACTTACGGTACACTATAATAAGTTACTACTCTAAGTTATTCTGTGAGAGACAGATTTATGGTTGATTATGTTCCATTGTTAATTACAATGCATTTCCTACCAATTTGTTAGTTATCTAGGTCAGATATTTACATATCTATCTGAACACTGCACACCAACGTTATAACGCTAATCCCCTAGGAAGCACGGGAGAAACTACCGAACTCAGTGCCCTCTTTTCTGTGATAACTGTTAAACAGTCTCCTATGGAACTGGTTTGGAATGCAGCAACATAACTGCATTGAACACCTGCATTTGGAGGTGACTGCGGCTGCAGTCTCCCGTCAGGAGCCACAAAGCTTCAGTTCTACAAATTGCTTCTTCGTGCAGCAGCATTGTCACTGACAGTGGCTGAGTTCATTTCAGACTGCTGTAAAAGATTAGTTGGCAAACACACTAATAGGGACTAATTTAAACTAAATGGGCAAATGGGGATTTAAAAATTCTGGGAGCTGCACTGAATTTTCAGACTGATTTGTTAGACAAGCATATTTTAGACCAGGTTATTTTATTGCTAACCCCCTACCTCCCACCCCCCGACCAGATTGAATGAATGGGTCTCCTTATTTCGTCCAAACCTGTTCTTGCATATCAACAAAGTCAAATTCAATGACACAGAGTTTTAAATAAGATGCCTGGAAAGGGTAAGCTTGCCCTCTTCCAAGATGAGTCTGCTTGACAGTGTTTCTACGATAGGTCAGTCAAGTGGTCCCTTATGTTTTGTTATTGTGCAGTAAACTTGCCAAATGAATGTATGGATTATTAATAGAAGGTAGTCTTTCTTAAGCCTGTCTTCCTCAACAATGTACTCTAGTTTGTCATTTGGTGAATTGCAATCATGATGCAGGTATACGCACTTGTATCCTTCCAGATTTAGGACATCTAGTGTTGGTACATGTCAACCACACCCAGTGTAGGGGTGCTTTCTGTAACGGAAGCACCCCTTTTCTTCTCCCTCAGAACAGCGTTCTCCATCTGCTGTTCAAGTAATTGAATCTTTTCCCATCAGTGCTGCTGTGGTTCGTCCGTGGGATTAGCCTGCTGATTAAAGTTTTGCAGGCCTGAAACAGACAATGAATGGTGCACCCTCTGTGGCTCTCTCGTGGTCAGTTCTTCACACGTCGATGACATAATGTGTATTTTCAGACACCTGCCTGTTGGCTTTAGTAACAAAACACATACATGTCAAGTATCATTTCTGCATTTAAGAAGGGTAGCTACTACCTAGTCGTTCATCAGGTGGCTTTCAAAACGGTCGCAAGGATTTGCCTAGGTCTGTTAATGACAATCCATACTGCTTGAACACTGCTTGTGTTTGTATGTTTGGGTGAGTGCGGGCGCTTGTAGCGCAGAGAAGATATATATTCTGAATTCCACGTTAAGGTGTAGTATGTGTTAACTGCTCCCTCTCCCTATCACTCGGTTCAAGAGGGAAACTGGCCTCTGCTATAGCACAATTCTGTATGCCAAGCACTGTTCTGATGCAGAATTTGATTCAGCAGGGAAACGGGCTGAGGCCTATTGTGTTCATTTGCAGGCCGCAGACACGTCTAGCACTGTGTTGTTTGTTTTTGCTCTTCAAAATCTATGTGCATACATGTACGTACACGTTGGCATGTTTGTGTTTGACTGCGTACCATATTCACAACGGCTGTCATTGAGAAGAAGAATAATCTGTGTAATAAGTGTCCGTCTGAGAATGCTGCCTATGTGACATCTGTCTGTTGTTTTTCTGTCTTTCACTCCTGTGGATTGCTGATGTCAGCAAGTTTTTTGGAAAACAGATTCAGCCATTTACTGGCTGCTGGCTGTCACCTGATGAGTTACACAAACTAATTGAAGTCACAGTTCAGGGTTAGCGCTGTTGTCAAGGGTTGGAGGTATTCATATTCACTAGCTCAAAACATTTTGCAACAGATACAAAAATCAGACTCTCTTATTCCATTTTTTTTCTAATATCCATTCACTGTGTAATGGAAATGACCAGTTCACGATTAAGTTCTGAGGTCACGTTGCAGATGCCAGTAGTTAATATCTTCAAGGCTGCCTACTCCGTCTAAACTTGTGCGTCATAGATGTAATCCTATTATAAGCATGACATGACACCCAAATATTAACTGTTTATTAGCTTATTTGGCCAATGAATGCAGTGAGTTTTGCAGAAAGCGGTTGTGATGTCAGAGAAGTCACTTGACATTCACTCTAACCAGTCTTTGCTTCCTAGACTCAGTGTAGCCTAATACCCAAACATATGTAAGTACGTACATACACACACAGAAAAACACAAAAAACAAACAAATACAGTCATCCAACCCCAGCATTTCTTGACAGTCCACACCTCAGCCTTGATTTTGGCAGCCCATGCGGTTTGGCCTGTATTAATTATGGGGCCACTATGTGACTAAAAGCCACAGGGTAAGATACCACTGACATGTGAGAAGCCAACTCAGAGTACCGGAGGAAAGGCAAGTGAAGGGGGCACAAAGAGAGCAGAGCCAAAGGGATAATCTCCTACCTGTAGTGTTCTGCTTTGTTTTGGAAACTTACGCTTTGGCACTCGCTGACATACTTACCGTACACACGCAGGCCCGAGCACGAACGGTTGCCCTTTCTGTCAGGTGCACACAGATGTTTGTTTTTACTATCAAAGTGAGGACCGGCAAATTAGCGCCATAAGAAGTTTAACCTAGCTTAATGCCTAAACTTAACAATAACCCTCATCCTACACCTAGTTCTAGCCTAATTCAAACCCTGAACTTAACCGCATGTCAGATAAAGCATTTTGTCAAAGTGAGGACTGGCCAAACGTCCTCTCTTGGTGTGATTTTCCTTATTTCAGTTGTTGGTCCTCACTAAGATGAAAACACAGTGGAATCGTGGGAAAGTGATGGCTTTCGCTACCCTAGCGCACACATCTGTGTTAGGCTTTATCATGGACACTGCATGACAGTTGGTAAGATTGTAAGCCCACCCTGTCTTGCCGTTCCTGTTTCCGTTCTGTTATTCTGTCCTATTCTCTCTGCCACAAACAGTTTGCTGCTCAGCCAAACACTATCTGGCTCTCCTTTTTACTGTTTTAAAATAATGCTAGCCTAGGGAAACACTGTACTATTTGCCTCCTCGCACAACTATTCATTTCCCACTTGTACATACATGTACTTAATAGGGTTGGGTACCGAACTTGGTACTTTTAAGGGTACCGACCGAATTACGTCGGTACTACCAAGTATTGATTCACGTAAAATCAGTCTGTGCCAAATTTCGGTACCTGAGAGCACATTAAGGGGGAGCGACTAGAGAGAAAGAGAGAGAGGGAGACTACTAGAGCGAGATTACCTCACCCCTGCAGCTTGTTCAATGTTCAACACCAACAGAGTCAGGGCAATGGCGAGCTGAATGCGGTCCGAAGTGTACACTTTCCAAAGCCTGACGCAGACAACGCTTGCTGCAGTATTTGTGATGCAAAATGCAAAGCTGGCCATGGCAACACATCCAACCTGAGGAAACACCTGGTCAAACACAAAATATTTATTGAAGAGGAAGCGTGTGTACGTATTTGATAGCATGATAGCCAGTGCTACAAAAGTACTGAAAAAAGGTACCGTAGGGACCAGTACCGAATTCCAGTTACCAGTTCCGGTTCAAATGCGAACGGTACCCAACCCTAATACTTGTAAATTTTACTCCCCTATTTGCCTTCATTGCTCATTTAGAACTGCCATTTTTGCACATCTATACATTCCACTCATAACACACTATACCCGATACTTGTAAATTTCCTGTCCTCTTTTGTTTGCACTTCTGGTTAGATGCTAACTGCATTTCCTTGTGCTGTACTTGTGCTGTTCAATGACAAAGTTGAATCTAATCTATTAGGTCAGAAGGAGTGCAAAAAGGTATGGCTGGGAATTGCCAAGGATCTGACAATCCTACATTATCATAATAATCCGATGCCAATACAACATACACTACCGTTCAAAGGTTTGTGGTCACTTGTCAGTGTTTTTGAAAGCGAAGCATATTTTTTCTGGTCATTAAAATAACATCAAATTGATCAGAATTGCAGTGTAGAAATGTTGTAAATGACTGTAGCTGGAAATTGCAGATTTTTTATGGAATATGTACATAGGCGAGCAGAGGCCCATTATCAGCAAAAATCAGTCCTGTGTTGCAATGGCACATTGTTTGCTAATCCACGTTTATCGTTTTAAAAGGCTAATTGATCATTAGAAAAACGCTTTACAATGATGATAGCACAGCTGAAAACTGTTGAAAACTGCTGATTAAAGAAGCATTAAAACTGGTCTTTAGGCTAGTTAAGTATCTAGAGCATCAGCAATTTTGGGTTCAATTACAGACGCAAAATGTCCAGAAACAGAGCTTTCTTCTGAATCTCTTCAGTCTATTCTTGTCTGAGAAATGTAGGCTATTCCAATGCGAGAAATTGCCAAGAAACTGAAGATCTCGAACATCGTTTTGTACTACTCCCTTCACAGAACAGCGAAAACTGTCTCTAACCAGGATAGAAAGTCGAGGGGGAGGCCCCGGTGTACATCTGAGCAAGAGGACAAATACATTAGTGTGTCTAGTTTGAGAAACAGACGCCTCACAGGTCCTCAACTGGCAGCGGTGTTAAATAGTCCCCTCAAAACACCAGTCTCAACATCAAGAGTGAAAAGACGACTCCGGGATGCTGGCCTTTTTTTCCAATCTTCCTCTGTCTGGTGTCTGTGTTCTTTTGCCCATCTAAATCTTTTCTTTTTATTGGCCAGTCTGAGGAATGGCTTTTTCTTTGCAACTCTGCCTAGAAAGACAGCATCCTAGAGTCGCCTGTTCAAATTAACTTTAAAACCAACTTAAAAACCAAAAGCAAACTATATAGAAAGAGAATAAAAAGCAGCTCACTGCCATCTACATTCCAAATGCATTACTGACCATGTGTCAATGGCAGAGGGACGAGCCATTGACACATTTTATCTTCACCATTTTTGCCTCCTGTGTTTTTGCCGGACCGCCTAAGCGGAGCCGGCTAAGAAGAGTGAATGTCTCTTACTGAGTGAGTGACTGAGTGACTGACTACCCCTTGTTAAATAGCGTAGTGGTAGAGATGCGGGCTCCGGAACAACAGGTCCTGCGTTCGCCTCTCATAACAGTCAAAACGCATTATACCTGAGGTTCAGGACAGAAAAACTTCGCTTACTATACTGAAAAACTGTTTACTATACTGTGACTATTTCTGGTGGATTTTCGAATTATGTCTCAGGATTTGTTCAGGATAGACAAACACTTCGCTGGCTACACGATTCTCTCGTCTTTTCACTTGACGAAAATGTCTGTTATCGTCACCTGTATTGATACACTAGTTATTGTATCAGTGTCATTCACGAATGGCTAATAAGCTGCTAAAACGGCCAGTGGCAAAAGCCATAAAGTTCATAGATGCTATTTGTGGTGGAGGTAAACTTAATAAGAAACGTTACTCAGTTTAACGCAATATAATTGCGTCTAGCGACATATTACTTGCTAATAAGCTTTTAAAATGGCCAGTGGCAAAATTCATACAGTTCATAGATACTATTTGTGGTGGAGGTAAACTTAATAAGAAATGTTACTCAGTTTAACGCTAGTTAATGGTGTCTAACAAAATATTCAAACGTGGCGTGATGTTAACGAGTGAAAATAATATAATGCGAAGAGGCCGGCTGAACTAGGCTTTCCTGGTTTCTTGTTACTGTTTAGCAGGGGGTTTCATCACAAAAGGGTCAATGTTAGGCCTTTCCCACTGGGGTAAAAATAATAAACATTTCAAATAAAACTATTGGAGCGTTTAAACAGTGGGCTCTGACAATGGAAGGCCTGTGACCGTCTGTGCACTACAGGGTAAGGCAGGGACTAGAGTCGAAGGGAGGTCTTATTAGTGCCGGGGTCGTCTTCTGACTAGCTGCTTGACTCAGTGGCTCACCAGGGAAGAGCAAAACGCTGATTCCCGCTGAGTCGCGCCTTGCAGATCTCACAACATCTGGAATAGCGAACATCAGCTGCACGGTAGATCTCTGTAACCACAATAATATGATAAAGAAATGACTAAATACACAACCCCACTGTGTTAAGATGCACTGGAACACAAGAAAGACCTGAAGGAGGGCCATACCTGAAATGGAGGAATGCATGGCTCACCCTTATTTCTGTTAGTTCGCCGCGGTGTGGCTCCCTATTTACTACTGGGGAGATTTTGGCCGAATCCCAAGGAAATAGGTGCTAGGTCTGCCTGGGCGAATATCCCACAATTCCGGGTAATTAGTGTGATCTAGGTACTGTAGGCAATGCTTTACCCCATATCTCTTGTCCAGTCACAGTGTTTCTAAGTGATTGGATTGAGGCAGCGAAAGCTGACCTCCGGCCGTTGCCTGGGAGTAACATTTATCTGGACTCTCTGGGGGAATCTCTTGGACTAAGGCACTGAGGGAACTTGTTATTGTAGCCTGACGTTTAAGCTGTTGTTCCAAGGAGTCACATGATGGGAGAAAGAAATGATAGAATGTATCTGCCTACATCATTGTTGTTGAGAACAGGGGGGGGGGGGGGGTTGCATGATGGTAGTTCTAAATTTTTGTCCTCAAAAGGGTTGGGAGAAGAGGTTCCAAGTAGTCGAAGCCATAGGTTTTTGAGACGGGGTGTCACCAAAGCTGGGTTCCATATGTTGTGACTTATTTTAGAAGGCCCATTATGGATAGGGGAAGGGGTTTTGTTTCATGATTCATGTGATTTTTGCCCTTATTGTAGAATGTTACCAGCTCAAAATATTTTTCCAACAAAAGTAGCAGTAGGCCTTTCTCATTGTTACTGGCCCAACAAACAAACACACTCACACATCAGATAAGGTTACAGTGAGTATATAATCCTGATGAAGACAGCATGCTCTAATTTATTAGGAATTATTGATTTGGTATTCCCAATGTAAAATGACTCACATTGTTTTACTGTCCTTGTGGGGTCCCTATTCATTATTCTATTCTTAATACTATTTTGCCTAACTCTAAAACCAACGCTAACGTTAACCTCCAACATTTAACCTTAACCCTAACTCCTTGCCCTAATCCTGTAACCATTACCCAAATTGTAGCTCTTACACTAAACTTAACCTCTAGGTGAAAATGTTGCTTGTTTTACTGTACTTGTTGGTATTTCTTTTCCCCCCCAGGATAGTAAAACCTGTACATGTGCACCACACGCCAGTAGGGCTGCATGATTATGGCCAAAAAGATTATCACGATTATTTATCACGATTATTCATTGATTTTAGGGACTGCACTATAAGTAAACAGACCACTGCTTTCATTTCCATGTTGTGCTACATTCCGGCTAATGTACAAATCTTTGCATCAAAATAAGACTGGTCCTTAAAATGCATCGTCTCCTAGAAGCAAAATATAAATAAAATTGTACCCAAAATATAGGCTAATTAAAAATAAATATCCCATCACAGAATGCAACCAAATGAAAACAATTCAGGCCTATGCAGAAAAGGCAATAACATAGTGTTTACAGGTTTTTGGCAAGAAACACCAGCCTGTCAACATTTTCTTGCTTGAGAGATGAGCGAAGGCAGGTCACTACATTTCCCCTAGTGCTAAAGACCCTCTCTGAAGGGGAACTTGTGGCTGGAATGCACAAGTACTTTTTTGCCAGTTTCGAGAGTCGTGGATCGTCTCTGGTGTTCCCTCCACCAGTCCAGTGGGTCCTCCTCACTGCCAAGGTTGACTAATTGTAGGTAGGACTGTAGCTCAGAGGCTATAGCTTGTTGTTCGTGTTGGGGAGAGGGTCTTGGTGTGGTTCCCTCAGTGGTCTTGAAGAATCTTCCCAAGGTCTTCTTTTTCTTTGAAGTGGGTGCATCCTCAGCAGTCTCAACATGGGGATTAGTTGGGCCCATCTCCTTGAAAAGGGTATGGTAAATAAAATATGAACACCAAATTTAAATCTAATGAAGCATATTTAACATCCATATCCAGAAAGTAGATTACAGCACATTACAGCACTTGATTTCATAGCACATTTTAATCTACTTAATTTAATTCATTTATAATAAATTCTGTATCTGACTATGTAATCGCAATAATTACTTGCTACCATCATGCCTGCAGGCACAGTCCTCGTCATCTCAGAAGTAAGTCTGGCTTGGATTGGTGCAACATTGTCCTTACTGACATCTGAGCTTGAACCGTGGGTCAAGAGCAGAGGCCATGTCAAGCAGTTCTTGTGTCCGAGGGTCCTTGTATTTTTCATCCAGGTCGCACAGGATTTTGGTCTTCATGGTGCATGTTAGGTCTGGATCATCATCCTTCACTTTCAGGATAGAGGATCTGAAAAGTTAGAGGACTGGTTTTACAAAGGACACACTAACATTTTTCACTGGAAAGCGCATCAGTAAACTCAGTCAGAGGGCGGAGAGATTTGTTGATGGCCTCCAGGACGTCAGTGTCCTGCCATGTGGGGATGAGGTGTCGGGCCTTTCTGTCAGTGGACAAGACATGAGCAATGGCGCTCTGCTGCTCCAGGACTCTTTCTATCATGGCCTGCCTTGATCCCCACCTTGTGGGGTACTCGGTCTTCAGAGTATGCTCTGGAATCTTCAGCTCCCTTTATGCCTCTGCTAGCTCCTTTTTACACCTCCAGCAGTAGGAGAAACTGCTCACCAGCATTTTGCCGAGACCCACTGCAAAGTCAGTCCGAGGATCTCTCATTGCATTCTCTAAAAAAGAACATGAGATTCATATGTAATATTGAAGCACAGAATAAAACCTTATTTGTTTCTATAGACCAATTTGGAATGGATGTCACGGTTACGTCACTGAAGTTGGGTTGTGGAAGAAAACTGCGAGAACAAGTGTAGGGAAACGAGCAAGGTCCTTGGACTAAAGGAAAAAAATGTCTTGTTGTGCCGTTGGATGTCAGAATAGGAATGCAAAAAAAGTTGGCCATTTTTTATAGAATACCGTTATCGAAGCCACCCTTTGCAGCTAAATGCTGATGTTTATGGTTGCAAGGCATTAAACAGATAGACTGGACTGATGAAATTATCCGGAATGCTCGTCTCTGCAGTGCTCATTTCTTATCAGGCAAAGTTTTGTCCGCTGTTTGTCACACAGACAAATTCAGTGATGCAGTTATAATAATAATGATATATTAGTAACAGCAGCAACCACAAAGCTGGCATTCTCAGTAGGCTATTTCATAATGGTAAACACCATTGACCAACGTTCGCAACATTAGCTAGTGTGTAAGCAGAATTAGCTAGTGTGTAAGCAGAATTAGCATGCAAACAAACCAAATTGCTCATATTTAGACAGTTTAGCTTACATCACTCAGTATTTATGCAAGCATTTAATGAATGAATGGGATATACGGTAATATTATATCTGTGATACGACATTTACTTCACAAGATTTTTGGAGAAAGCGTCCGGATGATACATATTCCTATATGTTGTAAAGAGGTTACTGTCACTTTCTGCCACAAGTTCGGCTCCGCCCACAAAATGTCATCACTATTTACTAACAGAAAAAGGGTCCATATACACTTGATAAACAATCCCCATCATTTAATTATATTACTATAATTATTAACACAGTCTTCACACACATGAACACAATCAGCACAGATTACATACAATTAATTATCAGAGATAACACAAAAATATTTAAAATAATTACAATTACACTTTTTGTTCTTTCTTTTTTTTTTTTTCTTTTTTTTTTTTAATATATCCTGCTACTCACCTATTGCTAGATGGAGCCTGTGGCCAAAGCACTGGAGCCTCATCCATTTATTCAGAGAAGCTGCCTTCACAATATTTTTATCCGTTGTCTGTTGTAATGCAGACAAGTCTCTCCTGCAAGCTCCAAGAGGCCATCGCTTCCCTCAGTTCCTGGGCAATTGACTCCTGTGTGGTCTTGTGGGAAAAATTACGTTTGCAAGCATCGACTCTTGTAAAATCACTGTCGATGTAATGGATTATTGCGTGAGGGTATCACATCTTTTGTCTAGTCTGTTGACCATTTCACGAAGCCTTCGTTGCTCAGTGTTTATTGGACACATCTTTGGCCAAATGGAATGTGATTGCATTTATTATTTCAGTCTCTATTTGGGAGTTGGATGAATACAGTGATGCGATGGGACGATAGTTAGTACTAATCGCGATGGAAAATATGATTATGAAATTGTGGAAAAATTCCATAGTCGGGATAATTGTAAATCGGGATAATCCTCACATGAGTGACTTGAAAAAGCTCTTCCAGTCACTGAAGTATCCTGACTGCTTGTTTTATTTTACAAGTGGAGCGCACATCTCATCTCACGTTGTACTACGCCATTAAACATCTTCTGCAATGTATTGTCACTGAAGCTGAATGGCTCATTGTCAAGAATATTGTCAATTGCATTAAAAATTGAAATTAAATTCTTAAATGTTGTCATGAGTTGTGTTTGTATTGTAATGATAAAGAATAAACTAGTTTTACAATTCCTTTACAACAGTACTAGTCGAACCACTACACTTAGTGTAGCTTACAAAAAAAGCTTCTGATCACGTCTCCACTTCCCACTATATGCAAATATCTGTCCAGTCCATTACCGCGGAAAATAAGCAGTTGAAACAATGTTGAGCTCAAACAAACCAATGATATTAATCCTAGAAGACATGCAGCTACGAGACATGCATGCAGAAAAAACCTGTTAACAAACTGCAAATTGTAGAAAATAAACTAGGATATAAATTTATTATACATATCTCTTTCAATTTTCTAATTATAATTTTGTTTATATTGTAAGCTAATTGTTAACGCTTTCCTATTGAAAGTGACAAGAGAGGACATAGGCTATTTTGGCCTGCGCAAATGATATTCTAACATTGTCTGTCTACATGATCTGCACGATACACGATGCGCCCAACATAACGGGGAGCTGTTATAATGAATTATAAAGTTATTATGAAGAATCGACACATAAAATAGGCCCATCGTTAGCTAATAAGGCACATGAAATGCGCACGAAGTGCACACCCACACAGGTCAGGTCCTGTAAGAAATTAAATCTATTTTCACCCCGATCCTCAGATGAGTGACTTGATAAAGCTTTTGCCTGTCAACGAAGTGGTGGAGCGCATGAACCTCACTAAATGCCACTAAACATCCTCTGCAATGTATTGTCAATGAAGCTGGCAACCATATTTATTTAGAGTTTTACATGTTATGGTATTAGATAATTATTAGAAACATTCTTTGATATTATTTTATTGTAATGGCTTTTTAAATGCACAAGAACAATATTTATGTAATGGACGAATATCCGATCAGCTGTTTTGAGCTAGAAACCAGAATTGTTATTGTCAGTTCTGACAATAACAATTTAAATGTCAATATCGCAGTCGATCATGTTCATTTTATTGTGTGAAGCCAAAATTGTAATCGAGATCAATATTCGATTAATTGTGCAGCTCTACAAGCCAGTATTACAACCAACCCCCAAGCACAATGACTTATCCCAAGTCATGCACAGACAGCATGATCATCATCATCATCCACAATGGATTGAAAAATGGGGAAGACATCCAACTATAGCCTGGGTCTCATTTACTTCTATTTTCTGATCTCCATGAAACCTATCTTTGGCAGTGAGAAGGAGTGGAAAGAACTGTAGCTAAAGAGACTAGACCACATCGGCACAAAATTTCCCAAATTGCTTTCTTCCAGTGCGCTACACTTCTTTCCTAGTCATGTGTTCATTTGTTCTTTTCATTTGTTCATCTGGTTTGCAAATTGACAGAATCCCTTCATTCAGCAGAGCGTAAGTGACATTGAACATGCAGCTCTATTGGCAACGAGGACTTATTGTCCTCTGTATCACTGGCTTCTCCACAATAATGACTGATTTCTTGTTTTCTGCCCTCTGGACCACAAGAGAGAGAGACTGGAGGGGGACTGTAGTAGCTTGTTAGTAACTTGTTGCTGCTGACTGTCTATTCTACATTGTCTGGACTCGCTGGCTAGGGGGCTACGAAATAGCCTTCTGTTTGGTGTGATCGGTTCCCTGATGCACCAAAATAACCTTGGCTTTTTCCTTTGTCAGCCTGAAGCCAAGGACAGCATGGACCGAACACTTCCCTTTTTCCACCCTTATTCTCTGTTGCTGTGTTTTCACACTGCCCCAAAACATGACTGTTCTTTTTCTCCTTTGTGTCTGTGACTTCCCCCTTGGCTGGCTGTCGGTCCGTCCCTCTTGTCTGCTAGCTGTTTGGCTGCTCTACTGCCTCTCTCTCTTGTTTGAGTGTGTGTCACCTCCAGAATTATTGGAACCCTTTATAAAGATGAGCAAAAAAGCCTGTATTAAATAAAGTCGTTAAATTACTTAGCGCATTACCATGTGGAATATATTGTACTGTATTGTCAATCCAAGAAACTCAACCAAAATTATAAATGTATTTTTTTGCTGCACCATCAGCTTGCAAGGATAACTGCATTCAGCCTTTTATGAGATTGGTGACTGCATTGGAAGGGATTTTAGACCAATATCCCATACAGAATTTTTCCAGATCCTTTGGTCTGTGTCTATGGACTGTCCTCTTTAATTCAGACCAAAGTTGTTGTTTTTAAGGTTTTCAGTGGCTTTCCGGTTGAGACTTGGTCTTGGTTTTGTGGTCAATGAACCATTTCTTAATTTACAGAGGTTGCTGTGTGCTTCAGGTCATTGTCTTGATGTAAGTTCCACTTATAGCCACATTTTAGCCTCCTGGCAGATATAATCAGGCTTTTGGCAAAAATGTGTCTATGCATATAAGCTCAAAATTGGCCCCATGACATCCACATTTTTCAGTTGGTCTGAGGTTCTGTTCCATATATGCGTCCTGCTTTTAACATCAGACGCTAACTATCATGGCCAAACAGTTTTAATTTTGTTCATCTGACCATACCAAAATTGCAATCAACTTTCAATGCATTTTACCGAGCTCCAGGTGACTACATTTAATAGTTTTTTGGGCGGGGACAAATAGGCTACAGGCATGTAGTACCTTCTGATTGTAGATTTTGAGACTTAAAATACAACCATTTGGGATGACTAGTTCAAAAAATAGTATCTAGTGGCTGGAGGGACAGCTAACTGTACATATTGTATGTATTTCCCCTTTTGGTTGTAGCCCCAAACACAGAGATCAGAGAATTGAGGATTCTAGGGGTGAAACAGTTCACAAAACTCACGGCTCAGTATAATACGGTACAGTGGTGTCACAGTTTGGTACGGTTTCGATACATCGACAAAGTGAATGCCTGTGAAATATGTAATTTGTATTTAGATTTTCTATTTATTTTAATAGTAGACATGGTTAGCTTGAATTTCCAGGAGCATATGGAAACATAGGGACAGCAAAAAACAGCAGTGCCTGCCACATAACATGAAATATAATAAAGAATGATGCCGTTTAAAACAGTGCATGGTCCAGCAGCATATATCAAAATTATGTCACAGCAGTGCCTTAAGCAATATAGGACCACTTGAAACCCGTTAAGGGGCAAAAACGATAATCTATACCTGAGAAAATATATTTGCTATTTTCTATGTAAAACAATAAATACGTGTAGTCATGTTACTTGTATTATTTTCTAACTTTTTTACTACGTGGATATTTTTCCCACGTTAATTTATACGTCATTGTTTTATGCAATATTTTTTACAATATAAAATATACATATTTTCCTAGCTATAATATAAGATTAATGTATTTTTCGGTTCGTAGTGCGTACCAAACCGTGCACCGTGGACCCTGTACCGAACGGTTTAATACGAATACGCGTACCGTTTCACCCCTAGTTCTAACCCATTTCCAACAGTTTCATCTGGAAGCCATAGCTTAGTAGTTAGTTAGTCAGTGAATGTGCTTTATAATAGTGACTAAGCTAGTTAAAGACTAGTAATCGTATCCACGGTAACCTGTATAATTATATACAGTAGCTAGTAAGCGCAGATACCAAAATGGAAAATGTTGTCTAAATTCTTCTAAACTGGTTCCTAATCGTTTGTTTATCTGGCCATGCAAATTCAAATTCCAATGAATTCAAAAAACATGTCCTAGAGGCAAACTTTTAAAGATGAATGGTACATGGAAGACAAGTAATAACATAGAACAAAGCAAGTATGTCACAGAATAAAGTATTCAATATATTATTTACATACAGAGGTTATCAGTACACACAGTGCGCTCCAAATTTTTACAAATGTTTTTAGTTCATCTGAGTCATTTGGAACTTTTAAATGGTCACCAAGAACTTCCTGTTTCACTGGGGTATAGTTTTGGGGTGACTCACTTGCCAAACTCCCTTAGTTAGCTGTCGCATAGGGAAGGTCAGAGAACACAAATGAAATTAAGCAACATTTTGTGGATCTTTAAAAAAATTTAAGAATAGCAATATAAAAACAGCTTCACATCTGAAATTACCCATCTCTGTTTAAATCACCTGGAGCTGTGATTAACCAGTATACAAGTGGATGCAAGTATATTTTTCCCTGAGTCAGAGTGTGTAGGATGGTTAGAGATCCATCAATGATGAAAGTATCCATGAATCACAGTTTGAGAATCGCAGAAGTTGGTTGAATTTAAGTTATTTGCACGTCTAGTTTGAAGAAAGCCCCCTACTCTCATCAATACATACTCGTCAGTTGCTGGAGTTTAAGTGTAATTGGAACTTTGATTGAAATTGTGTTCTATGGTCAGATGAGACAAGAACTAAGCATTTTGGCAGCAAATACCAGTGGGTATGGTGTAAAATGAGGGATGATCATGCTCAAAGTAACCTGCTCCCATCTTTGAAGTATGGTGGTGGATCTGTGAAGTTATGGGGCTGTTTCAAAGGCTCTGGGAACCTTGTTAAAACTGGGTCGTCAGTGGTTCTTCAGTCAGGAGAATGACCTAAAGCATGCCTCAAGATTCACACAATCGCCATCCAAGTCCCCTGACCTAAACCCTATTAAAACATCATTTAACTTAATGTCTGTAGAATCTCCCATGTGCGTGTATGTGTGTTAACAAGAAGCTTTATCTGTCTTGGGGTTACACTTGATAGTGTATGTGTGTATACATGTATATGTCTCAAAAACAATTCTACTTCCTCCAGGGCTCGCAACTAACTTTTTTCCTCACAGTCCCAGCACCGTCCCAAAGTGCAATTTTAGCCTTCCCAAACTGATATTGACCCATCCCAAAATTAGAATACTTGATTTTTTTACATTTGGAAATGCGAACATGGGTTTAGGTCATTTGCATCACGTGTGTTCCCCGGACTTCACTTTCTCTGCGTCACCCACACTTTCATCCTATAGTAACTAACAATAACGTCAGCCAGCAACAAATGTAGTTACGTGATCATAGCTCAAACGTGGCTACCATACACTTGGGCAGCAAGTAAAAAGATTTGTGTAGCTAGCTAGCGAAGTTGGTCCATGTTTGTGAGCTATGCTCAGACTAAGGCCAGTCATTTAGATCACAATCCTATGCCATTTAAAAAAAAAAACAATGTTGCATATTTGTATTACAGTGTGCATTCCTTTCAGGCCAGGTAGATCATGCAACCATATTCTCTTGACAATTCAAATGTCACCGCAACTCTCGGGAACACACAACCTCAGTCTGTAGACGAAATTTGCATTCTAATATGCCTATATGCCCAACATTATAATGATTTTCTTTTTTATAATGAGTCTGCATTTACATAACCTAAATAATTACAGAACGATGCCTGGTCAGACATCATTGTTTGAAACCTGAACGTTTTACATGGCCTATTTTAACTTGCTCTTCATAGCCAAAATCCGACCATAAAAAATATTATTTTGAAGATTTCCTGACCTACCATTGAAACCTGCATTTCTTTCCTATTTGGTTTACAAAACGTGTATTGGACTGTCCAAAGGCAATAAGGCACAACCCTATAGTTGCATCTTCCCTCTTTCAATTTTTGCTGGACCGCGTAAGCGGAGCTGGCCTAGAAGAGCGAATGTCTCTTACTGATTGAGTGACTGACTGACTGAGTACCCCTTGTTAAATAGCGTAGTTGGACCGTCCCAGACATATTTTTGTCATCCTCGGGACAAAGGAACGCAGTTAATTTCAAGCCCTGACTTTTCGAGCCCTGATTATTTCTGCTGCTTCCTCACCTACCTTCTTGGTCCTGAGCAGACATTCGACAGCCATTTTATCTAGCCGGCGGTGGAATATATTAGGTGCCCATGTTAGGCAGAAGGACTGTGAGTCACACACAGTACACCACATGCTGCTTGCCATATCACGTAGTGCTGTAGGCCTGTACGTTGGCCACGTTATTTTAAGTGTATGCAGTGTTGAAGCATATGTCTCTTGAAACACTGTGTCTGTGGTACATCATTCTTTATTTCCTGACATTGAGTTTCACTGAAGCCAAGTTTTGTTATCTACTTTTCTCTCTCTGTAGGCGTTTAAGGACATGCTCTACTCTGCCCAGGACCAGGCTCCCTCTATTGAAGGTAAAAATAAGTTCTGTGTGTTCATTCAGTGTCTGTGAACTTGCATGTGAAATCCATGACACATGCACCTTGATCTCCCTCCTTGACCTCCCGCAGTATGCCAAAACGGGTGGGAATTGCCAGGGACTATCACAATATGATATTTTCACAATAAGATACAGAGCATTTGAAAAGTATTCAGGCACCTTTACTTTATCCACATTTTGTGACGTTACAGCCTTATTTTAAAATGGATTAAATCGATTTTTTTCCCTCATCAATTTACAGGCAATACCCTGTAAGGCAAAAATGGGTTTTTGAAAATTTTGCAAACCTATTAAAAATATAAAACACAGATATATCAAATTTACATAAGTATTCAGACCTTTGCTGTTACACTAGAAATTGAGCTCAGCTGCTGCATCCTGTTTTCACTGATCAGCTTTGAGATGTTTCTACAATTTGACACGGCGTGTGCCTTATATAGACAGGTCAGTCAGATGAGGGGGAAATATCTTTAATACGTTTTAGAATAAGGCTGTAAAGTATCAACATGTGGAAAAAGGGAAGGTGTCTGAATACTTTCAGAATGCACAGTGCAGTATATAGGTTAAACAGCGATTCGGAATTGTGATGTAATTGCAAATTAATGTTTGAAACATTACTTACCACGTCTTCTGCAGAGGGCTATGAGACATTGTGTTGATCAGAAATGTATATACAAGTGCTGAAAACAAATTGGTGCCCTATATGAAACAAAGAAAAAAAGCTATGAAGGACAAAAACTAGAGTTTGCATCCAGATAGAGCAAACTAGCATGAAAATAATGTTACAATATTGACCGAACTTTACCATATAGTAGAAGACTATCACAAGATTGTTTACACCATCACTAACATGCCTCGTTGGGTAACTCTTGGACTTTCAGTATGAAAACCCTGCTGCAATCATTTGCATTAGATAAACTGAGAGAGAAAAGGAATGGGAGTCCATCAGTCTTGGGTCAAACTGCCAAGAGAATGACAGGATGCTTTGCACATGTCTTAATCTACTTTAATCTACATCATTAAAAGCTGCTTTCAGTTTATTGGGTGGCTTATCCGTTTCTACACGATTCCAAACGAAACTCAACAGCATGCTGTGTTGTGAGCCTGTACACTGTATCAGACTTATGTTTGACTAGGCTTTCAAAACCACTTTTGCTGAATTTACTGTACATAGGCAGACCAATTCTTATTTTCTTTCCCACAAATGGGTCTTTCGGACAATCTAATCAGATCTTGTTTCGTCTGGTCTTTTTCCTAGCTAATCGTGTTCAAATGACCAATAGGTGGAAGAAAGGAAGAAAAAAACATGATTGTGGACTGCCTGTCGAAACGTAGTAAATTTTCCTATCGTCTGGTCAACCTATTGTCAGGAATCAAAAGTCTATAAACCCGGTCCTGGAGGGAACTGCAGTTGAGACATTTAGGTGGAGGATTGTGTAATGTTGCAACACTCATTAGGCTGGAAAGAGTTAACATATAAACTCTGAGATTAGCCTGAAATAAGAGGTGGGAGGCATTACGCCTTTTAAAACTGGAGGGGAATCGAGCAGACATGTAGATGGAGGATTATGCAGCATAGGTCTTACTCCCCATAAGCATTTTATGTCTGTCCGACCTGTATTCACACACAATTTGAAAGCATTTAAAATGCTTTAACGTTCCATCTGGTTTAGGCCAATGTTCTGTTATTGAAAGATTCAAAATTGTTTGAACGCTGCTTGCGTGTGTGTTAAGTTCTGTGTGTTTATCCTTGTTTGTCCTCTGAGTGAAAACAAACAAACATTCCTGTTTGTATCTGAGGTCATAGTTGAACCACTACCACTGTCTGGACTGTAGGTAGGTATCTCTCCATTTCTAATGCGGCTATGGCAGGAGAGCGGACATGTGGCCTGAAGTGTTGCACGAGTCAGCTCTCCAGTGCAACAGTAAAAAAAGAAAAGTGGACCGGACACTGTTATTTTCCAAGTGTGTTTGTTTACTCGAATAACAATGTTGAAACCAACCAGTGTTATATTGCCTAGCCTATAATACACAGCAGGCTGCACACCGTGAAACATATAGCCTCCTCCCAAGTTTTTTTTTAAATATCTGTATCTATTCTTTCAGTTGAAACTCACAGGTGCAATCATCCTTTGCTTTGATGCATGTACTACAAAGGCGTCATTGCCGCCCTCCCCCTCCACCCTCAACAGATGGTGATAGAGCTGTCTGTGAGTCGATGATCGTGATCTGTGCAGCTGTTTGTCAATGTGTTGCGTGAATGCGTCAGGGAGAACAGGAGTGAGGGTGCTTCCTACCCACATTGAGTAAATTACTGTAATGAATGGCTGTGGCTTTCGAATGTGCGTGGGTGTGTGTTGGTGATCTCTACTGCTGTTTTTGTGCCATTACGTAGTGGTGAAGCGTCTCTGTGTGTGTTCGTGTGTTTGTGTGAGTGTGCGTGTGTGTGCCAGAACGAGGTGTACTGTTATTTGCCATGGCAGACTGATGATAATTACAGTGCCATTTGGGCAAAATTGAATGTAATTGAAAAAGTTAATGATGGCCCTTGAAAACAGCTGAGGTTTGGGCCTTGCAGACCTTTGAGGTCGGTTTCACCCTTTTATTTTCACACAGACATCATGATGACACTTCTTACCAGCACTTTTACAAGTCTGACTTCACGGCCACCATCATCATTGTCTGACCACTGTGTCCCAAAAAAATGCCTGTCCTATCCTAACTGCCCAGTACACCCTACAGGAAACGGCATTACACATTGAGGGAACGTTTACCTAAAACTGTAAAAGCTGCTAATGACATTGTCCAGGGTCAAGAATCACTCGGATTTGATTTGCACATGCATTATATCTTGTGAATTAGATTAATGAGAAAGAAAGTCAGTTTTGGATAGTTTCTGGCGAAGAATGTTAAATTGACACAGTGCTGATGGCAAAACAACACAATGTGTAGAGTGCCTGAGAACTGTCCTTAAAAGACGAACAATAATGGAAAATTGATGTACAGTGTACACTACCCAATTTTTTTTGACAGTCTGTGTTACAGAAAATGCCAACAGAATGTTGAAATCCAGATTTTGAAAGATAATTGAACCCCATGCATTTTTTGTATGAAGTCCTTTGCTGACTACGTTTTTTGTGTTGAATTAACAGTGTGAAACGTCAAAAATATTAAAGCCAATATAGAATCTGTGTAAATGAGAGGGAAAGAAATGTGGTAAAGCTTATGTGGGCCCTGACAGTGTTTAAGATATGTAGATGTATCCTCAGCAAGGAGTAACCACACTTAATATATTGAAACCATTTGTTAGGAAACAAGAATCCAGAAAGAATCTAAGCTATCACAAAAGCTGTTTTAAAAAAAAAAGGCCAACAAACCGAAGTCTAGTGTACTAAACCCATTTTTTTATTTGGTTCTTGTTTTATTTTTTAACATGAATCAATGACCATTCAAATTTTACATCCCACATGAGAAATGTTATTAAAGAATTGTTAATACTTGTTAATTAAATGTTGAGATGAGTTTATGTGAAACACCCCTTGCAGATTTTCACATTTTATGAAAATTTCACATGAAGAAAATGGTGCAATTGTGTAAGTAATACAACTTTAATACAACTTCTATGATTTAGTTATTTGCATCAGTTTAAAAGCCATTTATTTTAAGATTTTGCACTGCTAAAATACATCTTACCAAAAACCTCTGGATCAAAACACCACTGTTGAAAGATCATTGGTATTCCAGTGTCAGTGAGTTAAAAAACTAAAGCTTAGGAGACTCATTGCTGCCCCTGTCCAAAGTCCTCCTGGCTGTGTTGCAGATCAAGACGATACCTGACGATTCCAACTGCCAGTCTGCTGACCACCCTCCCCCCATCCTTGTCCATCTGGTCATGCTTCTGACCTGGATTAGGTTTTATAGACTCTGGACAAATGCATTAATTAATTATTACAACTTGTACTCTTAAAATGTTCACCCGGACCAGCCAGAAGAGGACTGGTCACCCCTCCGAGCTTGGTTCCTCTCTAGGTTTCTTCCTAAATTTCAGCCCCTCCTAGGGAGTTTTTCCTAGCCACTGTGCTTCAACCCTGTTGTTGCTTGCTGCTTGAGGTTTCAGGCTGGGTGTTTTGTAAAAGCACTTTGTGTCAACTGCTTATGTAAAATGGGCTTTATAAATTTGATTGATTGAGTACAGTTGGGTCTATGATTGGGAAGAGACTGGGCATCTTGTTAAAATTAAAGGAAGAATCAATGGAGCAAAAGGCTGGGAAATACTGCAAGACAATCTGCTTCAGTCCATTACAAACTGAAGCTTGTGAGGAAATTCACCTTTCAGCCAGATAAGGATCATTAGCACAAAGCCAAAGCGACATTGGAGTGACTCAAGTACACAAAGATGAATGTCCTACTGACTCCTACAGTGTCCAAGTCACAGACTATCTCAGTTCCAGTGAGAATCGATGGTACTATTTGAAAATTGCAGTACACAAGCTTCATCCAACCAACTTAAACAACCTGGAGCAAATCTGCCAACACTCAAAAATCACTCCCAACACTGTGCAAAGCTGGTACATACCTAACCTAAAAGGCTTAAAGCCTTAAAGTCTTAGAGTGAATGAAAGGTAGCTCCTGCAAATATTAATGTGTGGGTTGAATACTTATGCAAGCAACATTTAAGTTTTTCATTTTTATTACAAATATTTCCCCATGTAAAACCAATGAAACCTTACAATAAGTGATTTTGAGGGTTTTAAAATAAAAATTGAAATGAAATGTTAGTGTACTTTTTTTAATTCAGAAATATGAGAGAATTGGTCAGGGGTTTGAATACGTTTGCAATGCACTGCAACAATGATTCCATTGCGTGAATTTTATGCACGTTGAAGGTACCAGTCGTTTGTGTGCTTGACTACATTATTAGCTAACTTTTCAGTTAAAACACATTGTTCTCACCTCATTTAGATGTAGTGATCAATATTGCTGATTGTCAATATAGCTGCCACAATCGCATCCCCAGTTATAATGAAAAACAATGACGATAGGCAACACAAGTTTTGATAGCTAACAGTTCGATTTTGCCATGCTAGCTAGTTGCTCATCCAACATTAAGTGCGATGGAAATGGATACTTTTTTGTGATTTTTCTTAAGTTGTATTTGTTGAAATATTTTAATCCGTTGCAGCAAAAGAGCAAGGGGGAACATGGACAATAGTGTTAGGTAACTTCAGTTATTCTGAACAAAAGTCTGAATTAAATTATGTATTTTTCTGAACCTAAATAAGCTTATTAATTAGGAGAAACAGATTATTAACCTACCAGGGCAGAGGGGTGAGGAAAAAAGATATGGAGTTAATGGAAGAGGAATGGAGGAGAGAGGTAGAAAGTAAAGAATGGGGGAATAGGAAGAGGAGAAAATAGATGGAGGTGGGAATAGGAAGAAATGTGAGAGGAAGGAAGGAAAGAAGAAATGGCGCGAACGGAGGTGGGCATCTAGCTACCTACATGTGCCTCTCCCTCAATGCCACCCCACCAATGAACTCCAGGAATATTTTCAAAAAGCCCCCCCCCCCCCGTGCTACACAACATTCCCCCCACAGCAACAACATTTTCCAGAGGAAACACTGCACTGCACATTTTATAGAGCTCTTTAAATCAAGATATTCTAAAATTATAATGTTTCTACATTTTTGGTGATAATATCTGGAGATAGGACCGTAAAATAGCTCTCCTACTTTTCCCAATAGGCCAACAATTTTTCCTGACTACCCAGTGATAGTCCTGTGATTTGGTAGTGCGTCCAGCTGTTTATTGATTAGTTACAGGCTATCTGTCTAATCTTGTCAGTTCTCCCCAGGGCCTAGTCAGTCCCTGTGACCCAGTTCTTGTAGAGCTACATGAGTTACCTAAACCAGTTTTATAGGAGTTGGCTCACAGTCAAATTAAGTCGACACAATGGCTTGGATTAGTGACGGATTGGAGACATAAATTCAGCCCTGGCACTTTAGTAACCATCCTACATCACTGTACCTGCTGAACCTCAACCCAATACAATTCTGTATTAATATCAATAATGTAGTGGTACAAAAAGTAGGTAGTTGGTCAACTATGAGCTCTTGGGCCACTGAGGTAAGACCAATAACTACAGATGAAAACATGACATTTTTAACACTGTTGTTAGCCTTTTCTATGGATTTTATGGCCTGTAGGGATTATTTTGTTTTGAGAAGATGTTCATGCTGAAACAATTATTTTTTTTTTAGGTATTTACATAAGTAAAATATTTTCTCAAGGGAACTCTCATCAGACCACCCCCAAGTTTGGGAACCATTTGTTCACTCCGCTTGTTTCTTTTGTTTAGATCTGCCTCAGCCTCACAACTGAGCGCCATAGCACTGTCTGTCTCACTACTAGCACACTATGCTAAGTACAGGTGAGATTTTGGTAACAGGCTGAGGTTGGGGAGTAGAGTTGGCGAGTAACGGATTACAAAAAACAGTAACTGTAATCTGTTATGTTACCAACTAAAATATTGTAATTGGATTACAGATACTTTTGAAAAAATGTATGATTACTTCTTGGATTACTTCAACTGAAAAAGAATAAGTGCGCAAAATAATTGACACGTTGCATGTTTGATTTTTTTTATTTAAGGTTTTAAAAACATCCTTATTTCAACCCAAATAACAATTGCGCACCTCAGTTGTTTTGTGTGTGATCATCATGCGTGCAAACGTGGGTGTGCATAAACAGATTAGTGACCGATGAAGCGCTAGTTTAATTTTCTCCGGTGTTGGTTGGTTGGATGGCTGGTAAAAACAGAGTATATCTACGATAATATTAGCCAACCCATATAAAATGTGATTTATTTACAGTTGTGCTCAAAAGTTTGCATACCCTTGGAGAATTGGTAATATATGTACCATTTGTAAAGAAAACATGAGTGAGCAGGCAAAACAAGTCTTTTATTTCTTTTGGGATTGACATTCAACTTTAGGTCATAACAGAATGGCACAATTATAAAACAAAACATGGCAGCAAAGAAAAAAATGAACTGACCCCTGTTCAAAAGTCTGCATACCCTTAGTTCTTAATACTGTGTATTGCCCCCTTTAGTATCAATGACAGCATGTAATCTTTTGTAATAGTTGTCTATAGCTGTGTTTCCACCTATACCCAGGAACTATATCCAGGAACTAGGAACCTTTCCAGGAACTCGCTGTGTTTCCACCACAGGAACCAGGGTCTAGAACCAGGAACTACATTTTCCCCCAAAACAGTCCCTGCTCCGGAGGTAGGACTTTCCCAGAGGACCAGAACTTGGGGGTGGGGCTTGTTGTGCTGAACATTTCTGATTGGTCGAGTAGTAGTAGAGTTTACGCGCATAAGTTTTCAACCACCATTTTAAAACGTCTGCAGCCGTCCTCAGTGTACTAAAGGAGTTAATTGTGCTTACAAACCGAATAACTTTTTTACGGAGAAGAAATCGAACGACAGATGGACCGACGACAAAGTCCAGGCCTTATTGTGTTAATGCTGAGGACCAAATACAGCGGGAATTGCAAGCAGCAATCCGTAATAATAAGGTGTTCGTGATAATACCCTGCGAGTTAAATGAACTGAAAATTTTTCACACCGGGAAACAGTGCCGGGAGAAGCTTAAAAAATGAAAACAAGATTAAAAGAAGATCGAGGATCTCAATAACAGAAGCGGCCCTGACCGGCGGAGCAAGTGGTTTGACCGTCTAGATGTGTTGCTGGGTCACAGGCCGGCCTACTCTGGCGCTGCGGCAACGATTGACTCGGCTGCTGTGTTGTTGGAAGCCATGGTGGAAGACACAGAAACTGGATAACCAGTCGGTTTAAGGTAAATCACAATGTTTCACATGATGCATGTTAAATGGTATAACGTTATGTTTTGGAAGAGTCACGATATTTGATTTCTATATTAGTCATGTTATTGTTAGTCATGATATTGTTCCTCTATACAAAAACTAACGTTAACTACAGGTACATCATGTTAGCCTAGCTAACGTGTCCCTATTATCGGCCACCCCCTATTTTTTATTGTGACGTGTGGAGGTAAATACTTGAAAATACTTAAAAATGTAATGTATGGAAATTTAAGTTGCAAATCATGAAATTCGACTTGTGCGACAGACCAGACATCATCATGTAGGCTATTATCAGTGATCTGTCTTTTTCCTTCTTCACCAGAAGGTAGTAAACACATAAGTGAAACTGTGATCAGGCATTTGTAACACAAATAAAGAGGAAATAAAACGTTATTGAACAAAATAGTAAAGCGGCTGATAATAGAGGACGGTGGCCGATAATAGGGGTCGTATTTTTTAGCCGCGTCGCTAAACAACTAGCTGAAAATGGTAATATTTCCACTGAAATTTCAGAAATGATAATTAATGACATGCTAGTTAACATTTGTATGTCTCTAATAATCACTAAACATTGACAACTTGATCAAACGATTACTCGGTACAAGAAGATTTTTCAAAACTGCTGTTGGCTATGCCGACTGTGCTTGTGTATTATTAATTTATTGTGGTGTGTTTATGTTTTTCTTAGGAAAGAGGAAAAGAGACAGACTTACTTGATGTGCTGAGGGACATGGACGATGCTAACCGGGCCGTCCTGCAGCGAGGACAGGAACAGCAGGACCAGTATATGCAGCTGCTATACTGAGGAAAGGGTCAGGCTGAGGAGAGCTGCGTTAAGAGCGATAAGGAGGCGAGAATTGGCATTCCTCGAGTCTCAGGAGGACAAATCCGTGTTATGTACATTAACCATGTACAGTTATGTATATTATTGCTTTATCTTCTTGCTATATTTTTTAAATTCTCACTACATAGTTGAAGTTTGCTATGCCACCATTCCTAAGCACATTACATTCATGTATCTATAATATTCAATAATAAGTCTACCTATTGCTGCTAGTTTACACTGTTATGTTACTGCCATATCTAAATGTTCAATAATACTACCCAGAATGCTGCTAGTTTACAGTACTTTGTATTTTGCACCTACATTTTTGCAGATAAATAAATAGTTGTGGAACCTAATACATGTGTATAGTGGCTGAAAACAGAAGAACACCCACACACTGTCTTGCTCTCTGCTGAAATATTTATTAAATCACAACAGATAAAGAACAAACATGTAAAACCAGGTGTACTGTAGGCCGAGGGCCTAGACGCAAGTACAGGTCTAATGATGTACAGGTCTGAAGTACATGTGTCTAGCCCATTGGCCTCTACACTGGATGGCAGTGTTCTGTCAGGCTGGTTTAATGCAGTGACACCCCATTCTTCTCTGTACTCATCACCATTCATTTCACAGAGGTTATACAGAACACAACATGCTATCACCTTGGATTTGACCTTGTGTATGTTGCAGTCATTTAGTTTTAACAAGCACCTCCATCTGCCCTTCAGTCTGCCAAAATCGTTCTCAACATTTGCAGAAATTGGTGCAGAAATTGTGTACAGTGACACACCGTAGTAATCCTGACTGCAAATGAGAAATGCTCCAGTACTCTGAGGTGGTCGCAGGGTTCCACAGTGCAATGGCGAGCATTTTTTTGAATGGGTACACAACAACGGTGTCATGTCCCCCCAGTTATGGTTACAATCGACGGCACAGGTACAGAAACGTGTCCTTAGACATACGGAAATTCTTTATCCACTGGGCCTTGGTGAAAGTTGGAACCACGGTTTCCCACCACTCCGTTGTTATATTGTGTACCCAAATGGATGGAGAAACACAACGCATTCTGTAGTACTCGCATATCTGAAACACACACAAAAAGGTGCCAATAACAAGTCGATGTAGTTTACAATAACATTATTCCCAATTGTGACTTACTTAAACGTATATAGGCCTACTAAAGAAATCTTACCATTCTTGTTCTTTGTGCGTGATGGCGCGAATCCGTCTGTCATCTCATGGTCAATCTCCGCGATAACTCGTAAAATCCGTTCACTTTATTTGTATTGCAACTCGTCTAGCATTTCGGGCATTTTGAATCTGCTTTGCTACTACTGCTCGTCTCTTTTCCACCGTTGACTCAATGACCACATTTGCAAACCAATAAATCATGATCAACCCAACTTGAATCTCCTCCATGGTTGCTGTTATGTTGCAGTGTCGCATAAATAATAAAGATGCCTGTCTGTTGTTTTTTATAGTGTATGGTGCATATGGCAGCAGACTAATTTGCCTAATCTTCACGGGTCTTTAGACCGTGGTGGAAACGCACACAACAATGGGCTGAAGGTACCCTTTAGTTCCTTGAATAGCAGTTCCCTGGGACTCAAAGTTCCGGGTATTTTATGGTGGAAACGCGGCTTAACGAGGCCTCAAATTCTTGCAGGTGGTATAGCTGCCCATTTGTCTTGGCAAAATGCCTCCAGGTCATGCAAAGTCTTTGGTCGTCTTGCATGAACTGCACGTTTGAGATCTCCCCAGAGTGGCTCGATGATATTAAGGTCAGGAGACTGTGATGGCCACTCCAGAACCTTCACCTTTTTCTGCTGTAACCACTGGAGTGTCAACTTGGCCTTGTGCTTATGGTCATTGTTGTGCTGGAAAGTCCAAGAGCGTCCCATGCGCAGCTTTCGTGCAGAAGAATGCAAATTGTCTGCCAGTGTTTTCTGGTAACATGCTGCATTCATCTTGCCATCAATTTTCACAAGATTCCCGTGCCTTTAGAGCTCACATACTCTCAAAACATCAGTGAGGCACCACCATACTTCACAGTAGGGATGGTATTCTGTTCACTATAGGCCTTGTTGTCCCCACTCCATACATAGCGCTTATGGTTGTGACCATAAAGCTCTGTTTTGGTCCCGTCACTCCAAATAACAGTGTGCCAGAAGCTGTGAGGCGTGTCAAGGTGTTGTCAGTCATAATATAACCAGGCTTTTTTGTTGCATTTATGCAGTAAAGGCTTCGTTCTGGCAACGACCATGCAGCTCATTTTTGTTCAAGTATTGTTGTATTGTGCTTCTTGAAACAACCACACCGTCTTTTTCCAGAGCAGCCTGTATTTCTCCTGAGGTTGCCTGTGGGTTTTTATTTGTATCCCAAACAATACTTCTGGCAGTTTTGGCTGAAATCTTTCTTGGTCTACCTGACCGGACCTTGGCTTGGTATCAAGAGATCCCAGAATTTTCCACAATAAGTGATTGAACAGTCCTGACAGGCATTTGCAAGGCTTTGCCTGCAAAAAATGGCAGGATATTTGCCTGTCAGGAAAATATCCTGCCATTTATTTTTCTATGATGTTTTGAAGCCATACAAAACATGAATAAAACACAAATAACAGAATAGGCTAACACATCCTTAGATTTTGGGTTATGTTCAGATAAAACTGACCGTCCTTTAGTATGTAATGTAGAGATGTAGCCTAATCAGGGTCCAGCGCTAACTTTTTTTTGGTCTGAGATCTACTGGCCCGGGCTGTATTTTTACTGGCCCAAACTGAGTTAAAAAAAACATAATTGTATTTTACAGATATTTAGTATGTAAATATATCTGAATTTTGATTTTTACCACATATTTGCATGTGATATGAGAAATGAGAGCTGATACAAGTAATTGCTGTTTACATAAATATGATGCAAAGCACACACTATTTCATAAATGGTTACCAAAATATTAGCTACTGTAAATATCATTATCTTTTCATGAAGATTCTTGCTCATTTGTTGCGACATAAAAGCATGAAAATAAAATAATTGAGTTAATATATTTATGGTAACATAAATATGGAGCAGTGCAGTACATGCACTAGTTAGTTGACTGGCTTCTTGTGTGTCACTGCTAGCAGGCGCATATGGAGGCGTAGTTAACATGACACTTACTGTCGGCAAGCCATGTCCATATGGTTTCTCTATCCGTATTCAACGGAATATGTCATGGCCATAGTCTGTGAATGGTTTCTCTTCACATGATAGGCGGTTGTAATTTAGTTTTTCAATTTGGCTGCGCGTCACCTCATTCATTCGGAGCAGGCAGACGTTCATTGGTGCAGCCACAGGGTTGTCAGCAGTGTCCGAAACTAACTTTTTGGCTCACCTGCCAAGGGGACTCCTAGATGAAAAAATTCAATGGCATATTTTTTACCAGCCAAAATAATAAATTGCCTTTTTGTGTCACATATACATTAATTTCAGTACACTTCATTGAAATAATAAGTTATTATGTTGAATACAAACTTTTTATTTACAATGACAAATTAGTTGTTTCTGCTTTTATCTTAAGCATACTGGCCACACACAGAACAACTCGTCACCACAGCCTCAGCGTCATTCTGTAGCCAGCCTCTTGAAACACCTTTATCTCCAAACCTCCATTTCCCACAAAGCGTTCTTTTTCTATGTGATGCTACAAACATGTTTTTTATGTACTGCAATAACGTCATCCCTTTACACCAGTATCTCTTCCTTGTCAACTTAACATTATTTGACTATACTTACCGTTTGACAATACATCATTCCCTAATAATTTACCATTCCCTTCAATTTACCATTCTCTAAAACTGTTTATGTATTGCCTCCCAGATTTATAACACAAACCCTCTCCAAAGCTAATGAATAAAAGCATTATTACTTATATAGTATTATTTAGCTACTAATTTGTTTAATTTATATTTTACCCGAGGTTGTTGTTCCTTTGGAAATGTACACAATATATACTACACATCGTATACTTTTGTTTTAAAGGCAAAATACGAAAACCGGAGGTCTTCCTGTTGCTGCCGAATCTGTTACCTGCATGACGCTAATCCATTGAAGCTATCGAGTCGTGACAATTAGCTAGTTAGCTTCTTACCTTGGGTTGCCGCTCAGACGATGGCTACCTTCTTTATATCAATGTGACAGCCACTTACTGACAGTTCAACACAAACGGGTGCATGCACAGACACAGCCAGTTATTTTTCTCTGACCTCACTAGCTTGATACTCCCAACATTGCTGCTCATCCTGATGCTTGTGCGATACTAAATTGCGCGCGATGGAAAATGCGCTAAGCAGAGGCGGAGCTTAATGGGTGGATTAATTCTGTTGCGAGGAAGGATTAATTCTGTTGCGAGTCTTCTTACATTGTAAAGCCACTCTTACAAACCATTAATGTTTGTGCATGTTCCTGGGGTATTTGGAAGAGAGAATGCCACATTGGTAAGTAAAGTAAAAGTTTGATAGTTTATTTTCCTCCCTGTCTACCTGTCTTATATCGTGAACATGGAGCTGTTAGTGTTGCATTATATATATTCGAAAGAGAACTTTTGTGGGGAGAAATAAACTGAAAACCGATACTAATTGAATTCCACTTGTTAGCCTTGCTGTACAATCAGCTGTTCCAACATTTAACCCAGGACCGCAAGGTTTAGCCCACATTTTCTAACCCTGTCACCAGAATAATGCGTTGATGGTTTCTTCATGGAGTGGAGAATTGCTTTCTGAGAAAAATATCTCTGATGTAGTCTACATTGAAAAATGTAATTTAAAGTCTTGCTTGTGTCTCATAAAATCAAGGAAGAGTGCCATTCTATGGGGTCTTTAACAGTTGTTTAGATTACTATCAGGTGTTAATTACACACACACATTTTCAGCAAAAGAGGCCCCCAAGTGATCAGATATGGTCATTGGCCCATAGTTGTGCTAGGCTTGCAAATATGGCTAGACAAATTCTAACAACCATGCTTGCTAGCAAAACAGAGACCGCATGCTTTCGGCAGAACAGTAGTTATCTTCAGTCTAATGCATTAATAATGTCTGTCTATGACCAACAACCTTATCATGCTCATGAAAACGAATAACGCTGTCTTAAAGTTAACTTTCATTTAAATATAAATTATCTCAGGTACTGTACACAGTGACATTACCTTGACTTCATGTATGGAGCCTCTGGCTCATCACAAGGTGATGTAAGTCGCAAGAGACAGGTATAGGCTGCCTAGCCATCGGCCACTATCGGACCCAAGTTCTGCCAATAGCAATAGTTCGTAAAACATCCTATCGGCGCCGATTAATTGGCCAAAGTATTTATCAGTCGACCTCTAGACAAAAGCCCACCAAGCCTTGCCCAGGCCACAGCGGCATAGATTGACTGAATGAATCTAAACAAATTGCCTACACATTAATAATATGATTAATATACACAGATACCCAATATTACCACTAGTATTATCTGGAATGTATGCATTAATTCAATGTTTTATTGTAATAGCTTACAGGATGACTTGTTTTGTTATAAAGCACTCTACTTGGCTATTGCCTTATGTGTCGTGCTGCCGATGTGCAAGGCTATAATACAAGTCACCTATTCCATATTTTCCCTCGATTCACCTAGTCTCTAATTTCCTTATGTCTACTACTGGTTAATACAATATTACACCAAAAAACATTGGTGCTAACTGGCAGAAGTAGCTATTAGGCTGTCACTGCTACATGTACTGTGTGATTAGAGCTAGCACTGTCTTCTCTGTTTTCTTCTTACCTTGACATCACCACCACTGTCCTTTCAAACCTTTTTGGCACTTATTTTTTGTAACAGTGAAGAAGTAGCCTGTCATATCAGGTCCCACTCTTTGACACGTTTGAATGTAAATGTGAG
>JACXGI010001200.1:0-28982 GCA_016801175.1 Esox masquinongy | reverse complement strand
CCGTCTTCCACCTGTCCCAGCAGGAACGCTGCAAACACCGCAACATCAAGGACCTGCAGCTGGCCTTCTCCGAGTTCTACCTCAGCCTCATCCTGCTGCAGAACTACCAAGTCAGTAGACGATACCCATTCAGAAGGAGCGGAATGCTCTGTTAATAAATGTTGTCTTTCATTACAAGAGTTCTGAGCAGTGTATTCAACTTTGGCAGACTGCCAAAGTTGTAAGTCTGGAGAATGGAGAAGGAAATGTCTTGAGGTAATTGTAGGAATGTAGGGAGGATGTAATTTTGCCAATGTAACAATCGCAAGCTGTAGATATGATCGCCTAGACAAAACGCCCATGGACATTGCCCTGCCCATAGACACTACCCATGGACACTGCCCTGCCCATATACACTACCCATGGACACTACCCTACCCATAGACACAAGCCATGGACACTACCCTACCCATGGACACTACCCTACTCAAGGACTTTATCCATGGACATTTCCCTACCCATAGACACTAGCCTACTCATTGACATTACCCATAGATACTACCCTACACATACCATAATTTCCCGTTTATATAGCTGCAGCTTATACACAGATTTTGTCAAAATTTTTAACCACAGCGGTTAATACATGGGTGCGGCTAAAACGAGTTTACCTTTTTAAAACCATTTCCACCAGCAAACTTTTTCACAGATGATTGCTTGACAACGTAGAGGTCTCAGAAACTCATAGCAAATGTAGCAAATATGATACAATTGGCGTTACAGGGTTTTCAAAAACATATTTTATTCTAAAACAAATTCATTTTGGTTGCGATCTATGACCGATGTTTAATATTAATGTACAATGTATGTACGAGTCATAATTGACTTTTTGCAAAAGCCCCGCCTATCTTAGTTACTGTTGCTATGCCCGTCAAGCTGCGCTTCTTTGTAAGCGGCAACTACTGTAAACAGCCAAGCACGGACTGGAAAAGTAGCATATTACCGGTCAGTGTAACGGTGGATGTCTTCTGTTCCAGCGCGCCCGCTACCTGTAACGGATCCAACTAATTTCCTATGAATAGCGTCAAGGCGTTGTTGATGGTTGTGCAAAGCATCTCAGGAAGGCAGCGCGGCAGTTTGAGCTCTTCCGGCACGTCAAGAAGTTGGGCAACGGTCAATATTATGCAAATGAATCCGGCTAACGCGAGGCGTTTATACAATGAAAGTGGAGGCTTTCGTAAACAAGAGACGGTCGTCCTTACTGGTCCACCGTTATACTGCAACGGCACATGTGAAATATTTTTGCTCCATGTGAAACCTTCTGCTATCAACTGGAGGAAAAGCAAATTATAGCGGGGGATGAGCGCAATAAGGATTGGAGGATGGTGGAAATTGTTGGTGACTCAGGTCAGTTGCTTTGCGCAACCGTCAACAACGCCTTGACCATAGATAATAGAACAGTAGATGGGCTGATGTCATAGAGCCCCTATAAATCAGAATGGAGCAATTTGACAGCCATCTTACCTGGGACCTGTTCTAAACAATCTACAATACAAACACATGGTAGAAGTGGCATTTCAGTTCTCATAAGTTATATTTCCTTAATAATATATAAATAGCCACTGTCATGCACAGCATAATGCATAAAATTATTGTACTTTTCAGAATATTAACAAACAAATCCATTTGAAATAGTTTTCAATAATTTATTAATGTAACAAAAGGCTGTGGTCTAATGTAGGAAGAAACAGGATAGTACTTTAAATACAGTGCAAGTATACATTTGTTTATTTCCAAAGAAAACAATTGTGACTTTTAATTATAATAAATGTATGTATTTGTATATACATAGAAATATTATAATTTCATTGTAGAAATCACTATTTTCGTAACAGTACGCTAAACAGAGCAAACTAGCTCACTGAATTTGGTAGCATAGTAATCGGAGGACAGAAATAGGAGTAACAAGGCTAATTTTTTTGACAAAGGCTACCCAACATAGCCATCTGCTGATTATATACAGTAATTACGTTTTTTTGGTGAAAACGCGTTATTTCACATACGTTGCATGCAGGGTTGGGTAGGTTACTTTTTAAATGTAATCCGTTACAGTTACAAGTTACCTGTCCACATTTGTAATCAGTAACGTAACTTTTTGATAACTCAAACTCAGTAACGTAAACTGATTACTTTGAATTACTTTTAGATTACTTTAATATTAAGAGGCATTGGAAAACAAATAGGAATATCCTATAACCAACTGAACACCTTTTGCGGGATCAATTAATGTTAGAGTTTACATAGCTGGCCAAAAACTGAATTCGCATTTTACCTTATGGGTTGTGTAGGCTACAGTGCCTTTGGAAATGGGTTTCTAAACCATTGCTTTTTACTTCAATATGATTGGGCTACATCTCTACATTACATGCTAAACCATTTTTTTGGTCTACATTACATGCTAAACCATTTTTTTGGTTTATGTCCCTGTTGGTCTGCAGAGTGCAAAGTTAAATTGTGTAATTACGGGAAATTATCGGTGTTGTCAAATGAATGAGGGTTTGATTGGTTGACAAGATGAACGCTGTTCATTGGTTGACATGGGCGGCAGGGGCACAAAAGTTCAACAAATTTGAACTTTGGGCACCTCAACCCGCGAGCAAGCGTGCACAGAAAGTAGCACCGCTTACGGGATCACGGTAGGCACTACCCTACGGAATTACGGAATTACGGTAGGCACTACCCTACCCATAGACACTACCCATAGGCAATACTACATCTTTTATCCTGCTGCAGAACCGTCAGGTTATTTATCAAATTCTAAACACCATATCCAAGCCACTACCGCTAACCATAAATTTGATGTTCTTTTTAAATTGATCTGTTGAAAGTTTTGGGTCCTATTTGTCCAAGAAAATTATTTGAGTCATCCACTAATGTTTAATAAACTTTAACAAGTCCCCAAAATACTCCATATAGTTTCTTTATTATTTTTTTATTTTTTTAAACACAGAAACCCAAAGACTTTCTGATTGCCTGCTAAAAGCATTCGGAGTTGAGCATGGCGATTCATTTTTGTAAGCCTGTTACTTCAAACCTTTTCAGTTGTTCTCTTCTCCCCAGAATCTGAACTTCACAGGTTTCCGCAAGATCCTGAAGAAACATGACAAAATCCTGGAGACATCGCGGGGTGCCGACTGGCGCGTGGCCCACGTGGAGGTGGCTCCGTTCTACATCTGCAAGAAGATCACCCAGCTGATCTCGGAGACTGAGGTACAGACAGGGACAACCGTTTTGTTTTCCATCTTGTTGTTTTAACTTTTGGCTGTGACTAATTCTTTCTCTCTTTTCTGTCTTGTTTTTTTCTTTGTCTTTTTGTCTTATTCACTCTGTCTTTCTCTCTCTTCCCTGTTTCTCTCTTTTCTGTCTATCAGGCCCTGGTAACGCAAGAGTTGGAAGGAGGGGACCGACAGAAAGCCATGAAGAGGTTACGAGTGCCCCCACTGGGCGCTGCTCAGCCTGCCCCGGCGTGGACCACCTTCCGTGTCGGTCTGTACTGTGGAGTCTTCCTCGTCCTCATGGTCACCGTCGTAATCACTGGTGCGTTCCTCCACCATGTTCTCTGCCTCCATCGAACCCACCCCTTTCTCCCTCTTCCCTGTGAAAGCAGGGATGGGCAACCCTAGTCCTTTGATTGGTGTCTTACTCTACCTATCTCTAAGCTAACACACCTGGTTAAATGAATTGCATTCTAAACTGAAGACCACGATTAGTTTATTATGTTTTGTCAGCTGTGGCCATGGGCAAACGTTTGATATCAGTAAGGCCCTCGAGAACTGGATTTGACCTTTTCTGCATTGAACCACTTTGATGCTTCTTCATGCGAAAAAGAAAAAATCTAAGATTATGTTTAAATATTTTTTAATTAGTTTTCTGTATGTGTATTCATTTGAAATACACTACCATTCATTAGTTTGGGGTCACTTAATGTTCTTGTTTTCCATGAACACATACATGAAATGAGTTTGAATAGGAAATATAGCAAATGAATAGGAAATATAGTCATTGACATGGTTAGAAATAACGATTCCAGCCTTGCAGACCTGTGGTATTCTAGTTGTCAATTTGTTGAGGTAATATGAAGATTTGTCACCCCATCCTTCCTGAAACACCTCCCACAAGTTGGATTGGCTTGATGGTCACTTCTTACGTACCCTACGGTCAAGCTGCTCCCACAACAGCTCAATAGGGTTGACGTCTGTTGACTGTGCTGGCCACTCCATTATAGACAGAATACCAGCTGACTGCTCTTCACTAAATAGTTCTTGCATAGTTAGGAGCCGTGCTTTAGGTCATGGTCCTGTTGCAAGAAGAAATTGTCTCCAATCAAGAGCTGTCCACAGGGTATGGCATGGTGTTGCAAAATGGATCCCTTTTACCCTGTACAAATCTCCCAGTTTACCACCACCAAAGCACCAGAGACCATCACATTGCCTCCACCATGCTTGACAGATGGCGCCAAGCACTCCTCCAGCATCTTTTCATTTGGTCTGCGTCCCAGAAATGTTCTTTGTAATCCAAACACCTCAAACTTAGATTTGTCTGTCCATAACACATTTTTCCCCATCTTCCTCTATCCAGTGTCTGTGTTCTTTTGCCCATCTTAATCTTTTCTTTTTATTGGCCCGTCTGAGATATGGCGTTTTCTTTGCAACACTGCCTAGAAGGCCAGCATCTTGGAGTCGCCTCTTCACTGTTGATGTTGAGACTGGTGTTTTGCGGGTACTATTTAATGAAGCTGCCAGTTGCGGACCTGTGAGGTGTCTGTTTCTCAAACTAGACACTAATTTATTTGTCCTCTTGCTCAGTTGTGCACCGGAGGCTCCCACTCTTTCTATTCTGGTTAGAGCCAGTTTGTGCTGTCCTATGAAGGGAGTAGTACACTGTGTTGTACAATATCTTCTGTTTCTTGGCAATTTCTCGCATGGAATAGGCTTCTTTTCTCAGAACAAGAATAGACTGATGAACCTTCTTTGTGTTTGGCCATTTTGAGCCTATAATCAAACCCACAATTGCTGCTGCTCCAGATACTCAACTAGTCTGAAGAAGGCCAGTTTTATTACTACTTTAATCAGCACAGCGGTTTTCAGCTATTCTAACATAATTGCAGAAGGGTTTTCTATTGATCAATTAGTCTTTTAAAATGATATACCTGGCTTAGCAAACAAAAGATGCCATTAGAACACAGGACTGATGGTTGCTGATAATGGGTCTCTGTACGCCTATGTAGATATTCCATTGTAAATCAGTTGTTTCCAGCTACAATAGACATTTACAACATTAAAAATGTCTAGACTGTATTTCTCTTCAAATTAATGTGATTTTAATGGAAACAGGGACATTCCTAAATGACCCCAAATTTTTAACAGCGGTGTACGTCCTAGTCCTGAGCTTTTGACAGAGGTTCCTTTGTTAAACATTCATGCTGGTCACTTGATTATCCATTTGGAAATCTCCCATCTGAAAAGTGTCACTGTGAACAAATGATTACTTTAGAAAACCAAATAAGAGTGACGACCGATTCTATCCCAATGAAATGGACATTGCACTCCTATCCGCCAAACCCCCACTCTGTCTGACAACTGCTTTTTTCCCATTACATTTTTAAGGTGCGATAGTTAAGACGTTTCTGCATGTTATCACGATATACAATTATCATCCAGTGTGTGGCCTTTCTGGAAGTCAGGGAGTCCCAGCCAACCAAGTGTTTTTAAAGACCATTTTCGGCAAAAGTTTGCAGTAGTAATTAAACAGAAAGCTTCATGATAGACTGATGCTGAAGCATGCATACATAGCACAACTTTGTAATCTAGTACCGACATAAATGTAGCTTGGAACAATTTCATTTCTGTGCTTAGATCACAGAATTTGATGATGTCACTTGACCATAGGGGACCTTTTTAATTTGGACATTCCCAGGCACACTAATAATTCAATTTTAGACAGATTATGGCAATAGACGGAGTCTAAAGGTGTAGGTAATCAGTGAATGTGCCACCAATACAAGGCTCTCACTTTAATGTTGGAGAAGTGACTTTGCAAAGATGCATGCATCTTAGAAATGGTTGTCAGTGTCCTAGGGTGGTCCAGTGGTCTAAACTGCACATGATCATCTGCAGTCAGCGTGGGTTCAAATCCAGCTCACTGCTCTTTCAGCAAATTCCAATCTTTTACACGCTTTTCTATCCAACAAAGCATTAAAAATACCGATATTTTGCTGTTTATTTATTTTTGGTTTTTACATACAAATACACTGCTCAAAGAAATTAAGGGAACATGTAATCATCACAAACAATTGCTCTCTCCTTATCCTTCCTGACTGATTCTCCTCTAATTTTGCGTTTTGCTAGTGTCCTTGTCACTACTGGTAGCATGAGGTGGTATCTGCAGCCCATTCAGGTTGCACAGGCAGTCCAGCTCCTCTAGGATGGCACATCCATACGTGCCATCGCAAGGTTTGCTGTGTCTCCCAGTACAGTCTCAAGAGCATGGAGGAGATACCAGGAGACAGGCCGTTACAGGAGGAGAACTGGACAGGGCCGAAGAAGGGCATCAACACAGCAACAGGACTGGTATCTGCTCCTTTGTGTGAGGAGGAGCAGGAGGAGCACTGCCAGAGCCCTACAAAATGATCTCAAGCAGGCTACTGGTGTGCATGTTTCTGACCAAACTGTCAGAAACAGACTCCATGAGAGTGGCATGTGGGCCTGACGTCCTCTAGTGAGACCTGTGCTCACAGCCCAGCACTGTGCAGCTCGATTGGAATTCGCCAGAGAACACCAGAATTGGCAGGTCTGCCACTGGTGCCCCATTCTCTTCACAGATGAGAGCAGGTTCACACTGAGCACATCTGACAGACGTGAACGAGTCTGGAAGTGCCGTAGTGAACATTATGCTGCCTGCAACATCATCCTGCATGACCAGTTTGGTGGTGGGTCAGTAATGGTCTGGGGAGTGTGGAAGATGGAATATGTTCGCGATTTATTAAAATAAAAACTTCTCAGAGTCTGGTATAACAGTTGATTATTTCAAGTTTAATTATGTGGATCCACGGGAACAACTGTCACAACATTAACTGAGAATGAGTACAGAGACTAGCAGAGTAACGTCATGAAAGATGTTCTGTTTATGCATTTCAAGTTTCAAGCTTATATTCTCTTCCAACAGTACAGATGACGAAATTAGCATTTGCAGAATGTACATACAAGGAATAGTAGCCACTATGAGGTAGCCTAAAAATGCAAGGTTGCACTCAGATGGCTCCAAGAGGCACAGAATATCATAGAATGTCGGTTGCCCAGACAACCCGGTCAAAGGCTGAGATATATCAATCTGGACATTTACTATATGGGGACTTAATTTAACTACACTCTTCCCAATAAGGAATAGAGCTCTGTTCACATGTAGGATGTAAGTAATAGTAACCCCCTGCTGTTCGAGAGCTTCCTCCTAGAGAACAGTTTCTTATGGCGGTTTTATGGCACAGGCAGAGGCCTGTTTCTCTTACTGCTAAAAGGAGCCAAGGCCCTGCTCAACCGACATTCCATTCATCACTGCCCCTGAACACAAAACACTGGCCTTAAAAGATAGTGACAGAGAGAGAGTCAAGTCTTTCAGTATATGTGTAATTGATCAAGCATACAGAGTACAAATCCCTTCTAATAAAATAATGAATAGATAAGGATGATAATAAATTAATTTTCTACAATTCCTCCCTTTTGTCCCCAATGGTCATAATGGTCTGATGCCCTGATCCAGGTCTCGGAGGAGATCCCCCAGGACACCATCCGACATTGTTGGGAGTGCATACAGGCACGTGGAGGCCATACACACTACTGAGTCACAATATGAGTTGCCGTGATGAGATTCACACAATTAGAAACAGCCTATGATTTCAATTGTTTACTTTTGATTTTCGGTGTGTTTGAATCCAGCCCTGGTTTCTATTGACTGTTGTTACGTGATTTTGTTCTCAATGAATTACATAATGTACAGTAAAGATTTTAATTTTTAATATATTTAATTCATCGAGACCTGATGTGATTTAAGTGTTCCCTTACTTTTTTTGAGCAGTGTATTGCATCTGGATTCAGAATCAAATGGGCATCCCGAAAATAATAATAGCCCGGATTTATTATTTATTAGTAAAATCCTCCTTGCAAAGCACTTAAACATTTAATTTGAACAACCCTTTAAATCTGTCTAGCCATAATTATTGCAAATCTTTTTTTTAATGCAGCAGTGACTGTCTTTCCCTGTAGGTGCTGTGGTGATAGAGAACTCAAACGTGTGGCCACTCGTGAGGATCTACCGCGGTGGCTTCCTGTTGATCGAGTTCCTCTTCCTGCTGGGTATCAACACATATGGCTGGCGCCAGGCAGGGGTTAACCACGTGCTCATCTTTGAGCTCAACCCCCGCAACAACCTCTCCCACCAACATCTCTTTGAGGTAGGCCGTTAAGCTTCATTTCCGCATTTCTCATTGGCCAACAATTTAAGCATGTTACAGTAATTTAAAGGTGTTTCCTTTCCTTCCACTCTCGGTCTCAAACTGAAAGAAGGTGGAATGAGTGATCAACAGTCCTCAAAGCAATTGGTAATAATGGAATGAGACTGCGATAGTTGTAAACTGCAGTTACTACTACTTTTCTATCCTTATTGGGTTTTGTTCACTTTTGTCTTTTTTTTTTTACCATGGTTTTTATTTCATTTGTTCAAGGATGAATGCTCATCTTTTTGTGTGTTTGGCAATACAAATATTTGAAACAAAATGCAGTTACGACACATGAACCCCTATCTCGCTTCTCCTGCCTAGATTGCTGGTTTCCTGGGGGTGCTGTGGTGTGTAAGCCTCCTCTCCTGCCTTTTCTCCAAGTCCATCCTAGTGCCAATGCAGGCCAACCCGCTGGCCCTCTACGGCTTCTTCCTCCTCTTCCTCATCAACCCCTTCAAGACGTGCTACTACAAATCACGTTTCTGGCTGCTCAAACTGCTGGTGAGACCATCGGAAATGTCATCAGGGCTGCTTAACCACTTCCGAACACGCCTGCAATTGTGATGCAGGAATAGTGAGGAATATATTGTTGTGAAATGAATACAATCAAAGCTGTTGTCGGAAGTGCATTTCTCTCGCCGTCTTTTAATGAATCAATCCATCTCTCTTCTCCAGTTCCGTGTGATGACCGCTCCATTCCACAGGGTGGAATTTGCTGACTTCTGGCTGGCCGACCAGCTCAACTCTCTTGGGATGGTTCTCATGGATCTGGAGTACCTCATCTGTTTCTACAGCTTCCAGCTCAGCTGGAAACAACAGGATGGGCTACTGCAAGATGGTGAGGAACCAAGACACAAACGAGCAAAAACACATACATATAGAATCTCATTGGATGTGTTGAATTAGTTGTATTTAAATGATTAAATGATACTATTTTGTATGCAACCTATACCACTTTTTAACAGACACATACGAATACCAATTTACAACAGACACATACTTACACACACAAACAAAAAACAGTCCAAGCTCCATGAGAAATAATCTTGTGACTTTAAGACATTCAGTCAGTTCAACAATAAAGATTTTTCTCATTTTTGCTGGCTACATTCATGTTTCTGTGCTTTCCTTTACCGCTGTCTGTTTCTCACTCAATCAAACACAACTCAACTGAGCTTTATCCTCAGATTGCTACTACAGCAAGATCCAAATGCGTAAACAAACAAAGCTCTGTCAAAACACTGATCCACCCCGGGCACAGTGGGAACAAGCCGACAGCCCAATCTTAGCCACCATAAACATACCCTCAGGGTTTTTATCCAAACAAAGCCAACTTCAGTCCAAACAAACATAGCAGTGACAAACCTAACCGAGTCCAAATACAGCTTAGCACGCAATACACACACAACAAACACCATCTGGTCCAAATAAACATGAACACACCTTTCAAGATACAACCGCCTAGCCCAGTTCCAGCACACTTCTCTTCACATTGACGTTATTGACGGACCTTGGTGATAAGGGTTGGGCTCAACCATGTCTTAATCCCGGCCAATTGAGTAAACAACATAGCAATTCTACGAAGAAATTCCATGCAATGTTCCAGTCAAAAGACAGACGTTTGGAATTGATCCTTCCCAACTCTGTTGACTATTACTGGAGATTGGTTGATCTTTTATTATTAAGTGTTCTGATTGGGGTTGGTACTTGTCATTTATTGGTACATGCCCTGCTGGCTGCCCTGGTTTTATAACACACGTGTTTGATCCTTGCAGGTAAAGGTGTGTGCCTCTCGTACTCGTATGGCGTGCGAGCGGTGATCCAATGTCTTCCAGCCTGGTTCCGCTTTGTACAGTGCCTGAGGCGTTACCGCGACTCGAAACGGGCTTTCCCTCACCTGGTTAACGCTGGGAAATACTCAACCACCTTTTTTGTGGTCACCTTTACTGCGCTCTACAAAACCCATAAAGGTATTGAAAGAAAGTGTATCAACTTCTCACCCTTCATAGAAAGTGCATAGAAATCTCATCCATCCTGAGTGAACACCTGCACTGAATAATTGATGAAAGGTTGTATTGTTTATTATATGTCGGCTCTGTTAATTCAGCAGTGATTGAGTGGTGAAACGTCAGTCATGACTGCTTTGCCTCTACCCTCCCAGTTACTGACCACCCGGACACCCAGATCTTCCTCTACATTCTGATTGGCTGTTGTGTAGTGAGTTCTTGTTACACACTGATTTGGGACCTAAAAATGGACTGGGGCCTGTTTGACCACAACGCTGGAGACAACACTTTATTAAGAGAGGAGATTGTCTACCCCCAGAAAGTGAGTTCAGAAAAAGCTGCATAAGTAGTAATCTATATAAAGGAATACACACACACACACACACACACACACACACACACACAAGTTTTGCAATAACATCTGCTTCACATAATAACAAATCATGTAGTAAGTGATCATGCTAGTTTCAGGCCTAGAGACGATTTCTATGGCATAAAAGGGTTTCCTATTTAATTTGGGCCAAAAATGCCAGTAAATATAAGTTTGGTGTGTGTCTGTCTGTGTGTCTGTCTGTGTGTCTGTCTGTGTGTCTGTCTGTGTGTCTGTCTGTGTGTCTGTCTGTGTGCGTGCTTGCGTGCGTGCGTGCGCGCGCCTGCCTGCATGCGTTTTCAGGCTTATTATTACTGTGCCATCCTGGAGGATGTCCTGCTACGTTTTGCCTGGACAATACCGCTGTCCCTGAGCACATTCAGTGCAATACCCTCAGCTGCAGACATTGTGGAAACCATCCTAGCCCCTCTAGAGGTGTTCAGGTGAGAAAGGCTGTCTCTCTTTCTTATTCACTCTAATATATTTGTGGCTAAACATGGATCAGCATTTAAAAAAATCTCATTGGCCAAAAGACAACTGTCCTGAACGGAATTTCTACTGTCCAGGTTGTTTAAAAATGTAATTGGGTCAGCTTTTCATAGGCTGGGCTGCATTTTGTTATTTTGATTATTAAAAAGATGTTTAATATCATTTATCAGTGTAAGAAATTACTTCATGCCTTGGTCACCAAACCTTTGAGCCTTGAACACTTTCTGAGTTAAAATATAGGCAGAGATCTACTGCTAAGATAGAGGCTACATAAAAAATAATATTGAACTGAAAAAGCGTTTACAAATGGTCAGGCTAGTGACTGACCAGATCCACTTACCCACGTGTTTTTACTGGCCCTGATCCAGCGTGCCAACACTAATGTCAAACCCTGCCAGATGTGGATTATTTTTATTTGTTTTGAATTGTCAAATAAAATCTAACATCATTTGAAACTTTGCTCTTTTCCTCCCTCTCTGTTTGGTTTTTTTTCTTTTTTTAACCACTTCATCTCTCAAACAACATTTTTCTTCTTTCCTTTGAATGGACATTGAAGGTCTGTCTATGCCTATCAATGTAGTGAGTTTTTTTTTTAAAGAGGAGTTCAACAGGCCACAAAATGATGCTTACCTCAGTGACATTCCATACACTGGTCTGTTTTCTCCTCAGCAGCAGTTCCCTCGCTATTTTCTTACTCCCTCTTTTCACTGTAGGCGTTTTGTGTGGAATTTCTTCCGATTGGAGAATGAGCACCTGAACAACTGTGGTGAGTTCCGGGCCGTGAGGGACATCTCTGTGGCTCCGCTGAACGCAGATGACCAGACGCTGCTGGAGCAGATGATGGACCAGGAGGATGGCGTCAGGAACCGCCTGGGCAAGAAGAACTGGAAACGCTCCTATAGCATGTCCCTGAGACGGCCGCGCCTCGCTTCCCAGTACGGCTATAGTATAGCTACTGACACTTTGTGTTTTACAGAAAATTAATTATAATTAAAAATAGATTTTCTCTAAACTCATTCCAAGCATTAAAGGGATAGTTTGTCCAAAAATCATATTTCGGCGACAGTCCCTTTACCTCGAGTTTGTCCTTCAGGCACATAGTCATTTTTTAAAACAATCCATTATTCATCTCTGTCTCAGTCAGTAATTAGCGTTATTAGCATCGTACAAATTGATGAATGGAAACCGTACGTACCACTATCGCAAAGCTGCATTACAAGCGGAAAACTACTCTAAAACACTCCAAACTAAGACAAGTGATGTTGTTTACCTCAAAGAACATGACGATGTTGTATTTCTCAAAATAAAGTTTTAATTTTCGCAAAATGATTCTCATTTCAAATAAACGGGTACTTCCTGTGTTTACCAGTCAGTTTTGTTCAGTTATATCAATCCACGCATTAGTTCGGGAAGAGTAAGTGTTTACACAGTAAAAGTTAGTACTCGCTAGCTAGAAAGCAAGTTACCTATTTCGTCTTTGATATTCACCTGGACAGCAGCTAAACCCTTGCCCAGAATATCCAGAGGCAATGTGTACTTTGTGTATTATAACAAGCAATCGGAAGTATTACTTACAATCTGTCTTGTTTCCACGGGTTGAACTGGGTAACTTGATGGAATTGCATTCGCCTTTAGTCCTCTTCCAAGTGATTAAAATGTTTCTTGCAAAAATTGTATGTCTCATTGGCAGTCTTGCTCCAGTGGTTCTCCCACAATACAACTCGGGAGAGGCAGAGGTTTTATTTCTATTGCAGAGCGGGTCAAATTTAATGTCAACTCAAGACCCACGAGCAGGCAAACAAGCAGGCAGAAGTCGACATCGATACAAACAAAGGAAATCCAGAAGTTCAAAGTTTATCAAATGCACCGAATAACACAGCATCATCCTGCACAATGCAATTCTTGTGACATGGCACACGACATCTACGTAGTAAGAAATAAGAAATATACAATGAAAAAATAGAGCAATAACATACATAAGTGTAAACTAGCAGCAATTTTTAAAATTGTAGGATGGGGAATATGAACAATATGGGTTGAAGTATTGAATATTATAGATATAGCAATAATATACATAACTACGTAAACTAGCAGGCACAATACAAGTGCGTGTGTCAAATAGGCTCAGATGAAGGTTCAGACTAGGATAAGCTAAATCGTAAACACGGAAGACATGCTAGGATCAAAGAACGTTAGAAAGCTATCACAAACTCTTGAACGGGCTTAGTATTTTGGTGATTGTGAGCTGGGAGGAGTGCTGCGTTCGTTGTTATTGGGATCTGGAGGATCTTGGGATCTGGAGGCTATATGTCGTCCTGGTGATGTGGTTGAGAGATGGAACTGTGAACAGACTTTACAGATATGGCAACGAGTGAGACCTCAAGTCTCCTGTCCCACGTCCCTTGTACCTTCCTTATAACCGCAGAATTTTCCACAATTTCAAATATTATTCTGATGTCCTCTGACGTAAATGGGCCAGCTAGGTGAATAACCCATCTTCACATATAGTAGCTTGTTGAGGTTAAAGTTCAAGCTCACCTCAATGACATCACTGCCGAAGAACAGAAGCTGTGTATGGTGGCTATAGGAAATGGTTCGCTAGTGCCAGTTTGAATTCAGCCAATTCCGCTGGCTGTTTCGTCAGTGTACAGTTTAAAAAAATCTATGCTACCGCGACAGATTACTGAATGTAGTTTGAAGTGTTTTAGAGTAGCTTTCCGCTTGCAATGCAGCTTTGCGATAGAGGTACGAACCGTTTCCATTCATGAATTTGGACGATGCTAATAACTCTAATTACAGACTGGGACAGAGCTGAATAATGGATTGTTTGAAAAAAATGACTGGAAAAAAAGTGCCTTCTGGAATATCTCTTAGTAAGTGAACTATCCCTTTAACTCTTATTTTATTCATTTTGGACCAGCCAGTGTCCTCACTTCCACTGATTTTGTCTATTGTAGTATAGTTGTGAGAAGCTGAAGGTCCTCAGAACAAAAACAAATATGCACACACACACAGGCATGCACTCTTACAATAAATAGCTACATCATGTCCCTGAAAAGGCCCTGCCCCTCAATAGGATGATAACGTACACGTTGGTCCACACATTCACACCTTTTGTTAAACCTATGGGATGTTGCTGTCTACTAAACGTTCTGTCTCATTCCTCCACTCAGGACCAAGACCCGGGACACCAAAGTTCTCATCGAGGACACTGACGATGACACCTGACATCAGGCCAGACCCATTGCATCCATTGCATGGGTACAGAACCTCTTTAAAGGACCACGCCCCTCTTAGGGTCATTTGGTTGTTTGACCCACCCCCTCAGCTTCTCCAATCAGCCCATCACAGAGCTGCCTATCTGCACCTCACATGCATCAACACTGCGCACATGAGTACAAAGACATGAATACAGTACACAGAGGAACACTGTTTGACGAATACAAATGTCACGCAAAACAGCTATTTTTAAGCTACTTTATTTTGTTACATTCATTAAGTACTGAGTTGAAGTCACCCGTTATGTTGAATTAGGGGGAAGAGAGGAATGATCACGACTGTGTGTAAATGTTATTGTAAATATCGGGCAGAACAAACGGGAGGACCAACTCAATTTCCAGATGGTTAATCAGAACCTGATATATAAAAAAAAGACAATGACAGCTTTGGACTCGTGATCAGACACTCCTCTGCAATCAGTCTGGTCCAAGACTTTCTTGATGTTCGGATGTGCTTTTTTGATTAACATGTTGTAGATGACCATTGATGTTGCTGTCCTTTCCCCAAGTTCTTCCATGAATACCTTAGTTTAAGTTTTATTTTGTTGAATGTACATTTAATTGTTATTTATGCGAGGGGAGAGATGCCTAAAACTTTTGACCGAGAAATGTTTTTTATTTACAAAGAAGAACTAAAATGAGTGGGTCTGATTTGACATGGGGCTGCTAAAGTGTCTGCCTCGTTCTAATGCAGGGGTTCCCAAACTTTTTTGGCCTATGACCCCACTTTGATAAACACTTTTTTGCAAGCCCACCATGTTAAGGAAAAAAAAATATTATTAATTTATTCAATGAACTATAGTTTCTTTGGTATTTGGACCTTTGACAGTCAAATTAACTGTTTTGACTGGTTTGTTACAATATTTCAAGTAAGGTAAGGACAAGAAGGTATTGGGAAGTTTAGGGAAACATCAAGGAAGATCATCAGGCAATAACTATGATTTCTGTTCAGAAAATAACGTTATCATTCTTCTAGTATGATTTACTGCCTGGTCCTGTCCACTCTTCTCTCTTCTAATGGGTTCTGAGGAAAACCAAAACTGCTTTGTTTTAAAATTGCGCTTCCTGGCTACTAGAGTTTTCTTTCATAACCCTGGTTCGAAGTATCAAGCATACTTTTTTTCCCAGTTTTACCCACAACCCAGTTTCATAGTTTGGGAAACGCTGTTCTTGTGTTCAGGATTGGTCGGCCTGAATGTAAGGTTGATCAGAAATGTTCTTCAGGGCATCTCATCTTGTATATGAACTGTTTGTTTGAAAACCCTCAGGAGGCTTCGATTGGACAGATGGGCCTGAAACAAGTCCATCCCTTCTCTCTGTTTGGAATCTGCACACACCAATATGGTTACACTCTTGAATTGTTTACTTTCATGCCAAATCTTTGTCTTACTACTTTTAATATTCCTGTGTGAGCTAATGCATTCTCGTTCCGTAAGCCTTGTTTGGTGTGAGAATGGCAGGATTATGAAACGATGCTCTCATAGAGCTAGCCAAATATCTTGCATTCCATTGAGATCCACGAAGTGCTTCCACAGCAAAACACTTCTAGAAGGAACATTACATAACAGATCTAATATATATTTTTAAAAAAAGAAAGAAGTGGCACTGTTAAGCCCCTCACGTTTTACTTCGTGTTTTTTTTCTTGTCAGGTCTCATGGTCATAGGGAAATCTGAGCCCTGCTAATTTTTTCCCCTTCATGCCAATGCCTGCTCCTGACGTTCTAGTTTGTTCTGTGATGTTATGCTGCTTTGTGTCCACTGAGTGCCATAGCCCAGCTCCTTTGTTCTCAGCTTCAGCTTAGCCATCAGTAGGGGCAAGGATTTTCCCTGACCCTGGTCAGATCACAAGTTCAGGACACCTGGTCCATGCCACTCCATTCAATCTCAGGGTAGTACACCAATGGCCTTTTTAGAACTGAGGATGGCCTCTTTACCCGTCAGTCATCTCCATCCACACACCCTGTCCATTCCGATTTCTACTTCATAGGTGTCTAGAGTAGGTTTTTTTTATTTTTATTTACAAAGGATTACTAATTTAAAAAAAAACATAATTTAACTGCAAAAGCTCTTACTACTCTGTTGCAGTAATCTTATATATTCCATCCATTTAGAATGTTTTTTTTTTTTGTTTTTTTTTTTACTTTTTTTTTCTTCATTTTATCTCCCCAAATTAGAGGTGTTCTAAACTCTGAAGTGTTTTCACTTTGGGGCATTTACTGAATGTATCATTCTTTTAGTAGAAAAGCAATGTGTGTGCTCTCACATAAAGACTTCAAAAGATTGCTTTGGCTCACCTGAGGAGACTTCAATATTAGATTGCATGTGATGCATTTCACAGTTCTAAAAGGCAAAAGCTTATTTTCTTAAAAAGTGAAACACATTTCCCAGAATCCCTGCCCCTCCCAAAAGCCACCTGAGGGTTTTTCACCCCTGTTGTATGTGCCTAGGTAGATTTATTAACCTTGTATAAGCTATCATATAGGGCAGAATCCTAACTTGATAAGCACTAATAACTCATCTCTCATTAACACCAATGGATGGTGTTCAAAGGTTTGAGTAAACCAAAGTGTATCACAGGTTATGATTTGGCCCATACTTAAGTTGATTCTGTGTTTTGTCATTTATGTCAACCTTGGTGATTGTGAAAAGCCTAATTTAGCTCAAATTTTGTCTAGGGAGACTTGTCTTAAATAATCTGGTAAAGAAAGAGAACCATGGGGAAAAACCAAAATGGGGATCAATTTGTGGTTCTGTCCCAAATGACATCCTATTGTTGATTGGTCGTAACCGTGGTATATGACATGGCTTTCAGCCAATCAGTATTAAGGACCCAAACTACCCCATTAATAATTGACTTTATAGGAATAGCATGTCATTTGAGAGATGACCTTCCTCTTTATGGTTGAGCTATTTTGTTAACCATATCATGCCCAGCTCCGATGGGACCCTCCAGAAAGGCCCATTGACTTGAATGGAGCTGGTGAGCAATAACTGCCATGCACTTTTCCTGTAATAAGTCATAGTAAGTGTCAAGCATTGTTTGTATCAGTGGAAGGGGGATCCCACTGCCTCCGGGCAAAAGGACCTGTTGATTTTAGTAACTTGAGCTTCAGTGTTAAATAGAAAAAGGAGTGATTTTGACTAGTGTCCCGATCTTATTGTCCACTTCCTGAATAGTTAATTATTTTGCCAGAATTGGTAACAGGTAAAAAAAAAACCTGTGACTGTAGACCCTTGTTAAGGAAGTGCTAGTACTTTGTTGTTGTTACATTTTCAGATATTTTGGTCTCTGTATATGTCCGGAGACTAATTTACTGTAGGTCAACCAAGGAGTGGAGTTGGAGTATATCTTGATCCTTTTGTTACATTTTTTAAGTTACTTCACACCCTTGATAGCGATACGCCGGGCCTACATGCATACATATATACGCACACACGCACGCGCGCGCACACACTGTAAACATACATGCAAACACTCCAAAGTGCTTACACCTTGCTTACCAGCATACCACACAAACACAAACCTTGCTTAGAGTATGTTCCTACTAATCTATGAGTAACAAGGTTAAATTGGCGCTATCTCCCTATGGCTTCTCATTGGATCTCTGAGATGTCACTCAAATGGATTCTCCTACGGAAGAAGAAAGGAACCTACTGTACCAAAATCCTGGACCAAAACAAAGCTCTTGAGAACATTTCTGAAACTTTACACATTTCCTTTATGCCTAAAATGTTATGAAGACTTCAAAAACCCAAGTGACGGAAGAGCCCTGTATGAACTATATGAAGTGACTGGTTACATGTCCAATATGTCCCTCAAGCGTTGTGTTTTATGTTCCAGTTGTTGGATGTGATCGTCCAATGTACCGTTATCGTTGTACCCGCCCTGGTCACTGTAACTACTACCTAAAATGAGTACTCATGCATTTGGTATTCTCTGCTAAGGCGCCAGGATCGCCTCCCTGTCCCTGATACACTGTTTCTCAGTTTAAAAAAAGTCCAACAAATGCCTGTATTGCTTTTTCTTCCTTCTGTTACTTTGTATTGCCAGCGATGCTGTTTCCAGACTTAGATGGCGTTATATTCCATATTTGAATAATCTTTGTGATCATCTTTTAATACATTTAGATTTTATTTTGCATTTTTGTGTTATGGAAATTAATGGATATTTTTATGCACATTCTTGGCAGCCTCAATCGTTTTTTTTTAGGAGACTTATACTAAATGAGAAATGTACAATTTGGGCCTGGGCAAGCCACAGATTTAGGCACCAAAAGATAATCCCATTTCTATTTTGGATGTCACCATATCAAATGTGGATCAACACAACATTGCCCTCTGGTGGTGAAATACTTTATAGTATTTGCCTAGTAAAAATATTACATTTGAAAGTCTATTTACTGTTGCAGCATGGAAAAAATCAGATTGGAGGAATCTCTGGGTTTATTGTCTGTGTTATCAGAAGGGCTGAGTACTACCTAGCATGTGAAAGTGGCAATACTCCTAAGGAGGATGACTGCCAATTAGCAGTCTACTCTCATTAACAGTTTTACTAATAGGTTTATACACCCATATCATTTTTCTAGTAGTAGGTCTACACTATTGAAAGAAAGAAAAGCTACTGTTTTCCAAAACGAAATCTGGAAAATCTGGGCAGTTACTTTAACATTGGAGACTAGAAACAAAGTAACATTTTATGGACGCTATAATAATACTCCCTAGTCCTGTTCATTCTGTAAAAGTATTTAAATAATTTTGGGGATTAGACCATGATGAAATACAGTAGATATTATAAACCAGGGAAATAGGATATTGTGGTAATATGGCTAAATCATGTCTAATAACTGTTAGGCACAACGCATCCATGTATATTTTTAGCTATTCCAGGGTGGTTTACGGTGGAAAGGATAGTGCTGCCTAAAGCGAATATAAGGAGATGACAAGTAAATGCAAACTGATAGACGGACTGGCGAGAAAGTATAAATAGGGAATATTTTGGTCAGTCTGATTAATTTAGTAGAAAAATATTATTTGAAACATGAACATAAAACATTAACTGCAGATATCTACTGGTTATTTCTGCTTGTTTTTAAGCTAGTAGTGCAGTAAATATCTTACATATTGCCCATTCAAATACTGAAATATTACAAATAAAACACTTAAAGCTGAAGTAAGTAACTTTCAAGAACAGGAAGTATTATTTTCCCAGAGATCTTGTCTGTCACTGGTGTTGACGTCAGTTCACTCGTAAAGACCCAAACGTTAGCTTTTCACTTTATTCAGCTCATCTTAAATATTTCTTCATCCGACCAGGTGAGTTGACTCGGCATTTTTTTTATTATATATTAATTACTTATCTAACAGAAGAATTGCCACATCAGCGTCGCCATGTAATGCATTTTGCTCCTTAAGTTCCATCCATCACGGATGGGCCAATAGCATCCAGCTGCACCAATGTTCACCAGTGTCTTCAAACGGCGTCTATCTACCTTCCTTTTAGCAGATTTGCTTTCTTTTGATCTAAAACGTATTTTCTTAGGTACCGTTGCATTCTGAACTTCATCCATCTTTTTATAAAATTGTCTCGTCTAGTGTGTCTCGCTGCTTGATCTAGAAAATGTCACTTATTTTTTTCACCATCAGCTCTTTTTTGATATGCCGAACGCATCACTTCCAGTGTGCTGGAACATTTTTCCCGCCAGTGCATGAGCCGACCACTTTTTTCCTTAGCAGCAATATGCAATACACAGAGGATTTTCACATGCGAGCCTGGGGCATTTGATATGGTAGGAATTCATCCACGATCCAGATCCAATAGAATAGTGATGTGTTAATACAAAAAATGTACATACTTCAGCTTTAATAACAAGAACATTGCTCCATTAAACAATATTGTGCTGTAAAATGTTAAAGCTCATAGGTATCAAGGAGACGGCACTATTGAAGAACATCCTGTTGTTAATACACTATATGGCCAGAAGTATGTGGGAACCCGTTCTGAGTTCAGGTGTTTCAGCCACACCCATTGCTCTCAGGTGCATAAAATCCAGAACATAGCCATGAAATTTCCATAGACAAACATTAGCAGTACAATGGTTTGTACTGAAGAGTTCAGTGATTTTAAACGTGGTACTGACATAGGATGCCACCTTTGCCACAAGTCAGATTGTGAAATTTCTGCCCTACTTGATCTGCCCCATTTAGCTGTAAGTACTATAATTGTGAAGTGGAAGCGTCTAGGAGCAACAAAAGCCCAGCCATGAAGTGGTAGACCAGACAAACTCACAGAGCGGGGCCGCCGAGTGCTTAAGCATGAAGCGCATAAAAATAGCCTATCATTCGTTGCATCACTCTCCACTGAATTCCAAACTGCCTCTGGAAGCAACATCAGCACAAGAACTGTGCGTTGGGAGCTTCACAAAATGAGTTTCCATGGCCGATCAGCTGTACGCAAGCCTCACATCAACATGCACAATGCCAAATATCAGCTGGAGTGGTGTAAGCAAGCCACCACTGGACTCTGGAGCAGGGGAAACATTCTTTGTGTTTCTCTGAGTGTTGAATCACGCTTCAGTATCTGGCAGTCTGATGGATGAATCTAAGTGGTGGATGCCCGGAGAATGCTATGGAATGCATAGTGCCTACTGTAAAGTTTGGTGGAGGAGTGAGAATGGTCTGGAGCTGTGTTTCAGAGTTTGGGCTAGGCCCCTAAGTTCCAGTGAAAGGTCATCTTAATGGTACAGAATATAAAGACATTTTAGACAATTGGGCAATTCCAACTTTGTGGCAAAAGTTTGGAGAAGGCCCTTTCCTGTTCCAGCATGACTGTGCCCCTGTGCACAAAGCAGAGTCCATAAAGACATGGGTCGACATATATTTTCATTAACGCTAGATGTATTATGTATTTTACAAAGTTTATTCCCATCAGTCTACTGACGTAGTTTCATTGCTTTTCTCTCCCTGGGTTGTGATGTTTCCAGTGCAGCTCAGATAAATCAGATCTTTTATCCAATCAGATTTTCCACATGTGCTGTCTCCAGGTGAAAATCTATCCTGGGACCTATAGAATTTCGAGTTAATCCCATCTTCTGTTGAAGCAAATGAGGAGGAGGTTGTTGATTGTCATATTCTTCAACCAATCAGATTTCGAGTTCGCCATAATGAGCCTGTCCTTTGGCACGTAGCAGTCTTCTAGCTTGCCTGCGTGCGCATTTTTCAGGTGGTGTGATCGCAGATCCAGCTACCTAACTGAGATGAAACTAGTTAGTACGTAATGTAGGAACAGCTAAGGTTTATTTTAACTTTCTTTAGTGAGGTTTGGATTGTTAGATGTAGTGCTTTGCGTTAGATTTTTAGTTTAGATTTGTACTGCGCCCAGTTGTTTCTTAACGTACAATGGAGGAGAAGAAATTGATTTGTTGGCGGATTTACTGGCAAAGACTTATTCGAGAAAACTTGGAAATTGCGAGGAACCAACTGTATCAGTCAGGGAAAGGATTTGTGTGGGACTTTTAATCGATCAACTACGAAAAGTACACCTGGCTTACAGCGTCGAAGGAACACTGTTATTGTGCGTACGTTCTTATTTCTGTGGTACCTATAATGTCGTTGATTTGGGCTTTGCGATGTCTGTGTTGCTGCTTCCTGTCATACTGCATAATGGTACTGTACGTCCCTGATGGTTTCATTCGCCATGTATTCATGTTTCTGTAATTACTAGTGTTGTAAGCCTCTTGTTAAATCTCCTTATTCCACTGTCACTGTGAATATGGGATGGTTATGTCGAATGACAATAGCCTAACAGCCCATAGGATTAGGTAGCCATACATGCTAGGAATATTAGCTTTGCGTCCATCGTGCCGAAGTTACTAATCGTTATTGGTAAGGATAAAGGACGGGCATTGATTGGAAATCAAATGCCCGTCCAACACGTTTGTTTTGGTTACTGACCTGTATCTACTTGACTGGTAAGCAGGTTAGGACTGTAACCAGCTAATAGTTTGTTTTAACCAGCAAGGTAGTAGATAAATGTAGCTGCCGTGTACAAAAGTTGTGCAGCAGCTAATGACTTTCAAGAGGGGATGATTAATTTGTCATTTAAATTACACTGTATGGGCTTAGAAAATACACTGACATGCGGATATAGGGGTATACCGATATCGATTCTAGTTAGAAAATGTTTAGGTTCGATTTCGAACTGCGAAATTGAAGAGGAGTTTGCGAATTCTGTGATTAAGAATCCGCACGTCATTGTTTGTGGCCAGCTGTTACTACCTCCACGATATCCATGCAACCGATTGTGTACGGTTCATGTAAAGGATTTGGCATTAAACGAATTGCACTATTTAAACCGTTAAAAACAACTATTCCGCTCTATACTTGCAGGCCTATTATTTATTTAACTTCGTTAGCAACAGTAACACTACATTAGAGATTAGTCAGCAACAATAAGACTTCCGATTTTCATATGTTGCCTTCAAAATGAAGGACTGTGGTGTGTCTGTAATTTGTGTTGTGTAGGCTACATTTTCAAAGGAAAATCTATGTGGGGGAAATTATAAATGAAACAAAATTACTATTTCAATAAAACTTTACATAGGTTAAAGAATATTATAAGGTGGAGCCCAGAAGAAATGGTTAGAGCTTATATAAGTTAATGTAGAGAACATGATCTAATATAAAACATCCTATTTTGATGTTATTGTTTTTTATTTGCTTGTGCTCATTTGCTTTGGAGATTGATTGTGCAATACATCCAACCACACTAGATGTGTTTACACTGCACCTTAGACTAGGGCTAAGAGCATCCTAAGCCCAGGGCTAAGCAAGTGTTCACACTTGCATATTTTGAAGTGGGAAAGCACCACCCTTAGCCTAGGGCTAGCTGGCCATGCTCTGGAGCAGTGTTAGCACCGACTTTTCAGGGCTAGCCCCAGAAAAAATGTGACAAAATAACCAGTGTGAACCAGGGTCAAGAACAAACCATCGAACGTTTATTGTCCAATCACAAAAGCTGCCCTTTCACTTAATTTCCATATGCTTGTGACGTGCACCATTACCAACAGCTTCGTCTGTTTTGGTCCTTTCACTCTGCAAAGTTTTGTCGTTTCATTATACCTGCTTACACTTAAGGATGTAAGTCCAGCAAATATGTCGAAATAATTAAGGTTGACTAAAGGTTCTCTTTCTTTGCATAGTTTTAACAAAGTTGTTCAAGCAAATACCGACAGGGTGGGCATCTTCATCAGTCGATGTCATGAAGTCGTTAATTGAATCGTGGTAGTGTAACATTGATCATGTGTCAGTGATGTAGGCTACAGTAACATTACTCGCATGCCAGAGAGAAAGCAACATTTGCAGCTAATCATAGAATGTAAAATGGCATTGTGTTGTATTTGTCCATTAGCCCAGGGCTTAGAACACAAGTGTGAATCCTTAGTCCAGGGTTGACAAACTCTTGTGTGAACACAGGCTAAGCTAACCCGGGGCCCGTCTTAGCCTGGAACCATGCATTGTGTAAAGGCCTTATTTTCCATCCCCCCACTGTAATGTACATGGGATACTTTTTGCCGAAAAACTCTTCAGTACCGCTGTGAATGTATTGTACAAAATACTCAGGAGAGTTTGTAAAATTACAAATATAATTTGCAATCATGGGGCACTGTGCAACATCCAGCAAAACAATATATTGTTGTCCCTCTTTAACCCCCAATGCAACACTATACTGTAAAATGTTTGTAAAATGACTTGCGACTATAGGCAAATATTTAGTGGAATGCAATGTTGCCATGATTATTTCATTTAAAAAAAAACTACCTAGCAGAGTCAAAAAAAATGGCTAACGTTAACGATAAATGCTATCGACGTTAGCTAGCTAGTAACGTTAGCTAACGGAAATAAATTTAACTAACCTCAATTTAAGCTAACATTAGTCCATCTAAAATCATTTTGGTGACATGAACATTATAACATAAGGTTCAGCTAATAATAATTTGACTATTTAGAGATTCAGAAATGACCATTTAGGTGTCATGCTTTCAAGCCTCGATAGCTAATCTATACTCGTAATTGCTAGGAAACTCTGTCTAAGCTAGCTTTAGTTACTTTAAATCATTCTGGTGACATGAACATTATAACTATAACTAATGCTTTAGCTATTAAAAATTTGCTTTTGGTAAAGAGGGTGTTATATGTTCACGCCTCATTAGATAATCCATTCTCAGTAATTAAGTAATTTCTGTTTTCATTTGTTTCTACAATTCCACTTCTAACTGAGGGCTAAAATGATCAATTGCACCTTTTAATTGTAGGCATGGCAGTTAAATTAAAATGAAACCTGAGTTGTAATTTAACAACACGTGGGCTTTATGCCCATGCCCTACCAAAGTCAACATATTTTTATAATAACAATAGGGAGGGTATTTTCCAAATAAATTAAAATCTGGAATGTTATTGTTTTTTTTGATGCCACCTGTAATGGTCTGTTGTTCATCAAAATTAAACAATTCTAAGAAATAGTTTGCTCAATCATTGATGATAATACGCATACTTAAGTAAACATACCTTTGAAAAGGATAATGATTATCTGTTCTGACCCCATCATTATCCTACAACAAGCAAAAGTTGAAATCATTAATATGCTCTGCGCTGGGGAAGACTGACAACATTCCATTCAGTTACATTTACCATGCGATTAGGGTCCATTTATTACATTCTGAAAAATTCAAACAACTTCCTAGTTACGTTGTTTGGTGCTTAAGGTGTTGTACTGTTCTGATAGTGTCTGACTTTTGAAGTATCCATATTTATCTGATGCAGAACATAGTATTATAATACCATTTGAGGTAAATGTCCTGAAAACTATTGCGATGTAACATGCAAGTACACTCAGTTTGGCCAAACAGTGGTGGCATAATAGCCATAACACTATCTGTTGTTCTTTGTCACTCAGTGAGATTACATTTGGTACACATGATCAGGGTTGTGATTTTACTTTGTGTGAGATATTTCAAGATGGCCACATGGGGGCACTATAGGAAAGGAAAAAACATAGATGTTGTATTGCGTGCAACTATGGATATAAGTTGAAAAAATGTGCAATCTGGCTAGTAGTAGCTTCAATGCTGAAACCCGCTAAATGCTGCTTCCAGCTTTAATTATTATTATTATTCCGGCAAAAAAGGGTGTTTTTTGCAAATTCCCGTGAGATTAAATGGCCTAAAGGGGCCCAAATTTTTATGGTAGTAAAGGGCCAAGGGCCGCAACTTCTGATGCAACGGCATGCATGTCGGCCTCATGGTGGCGATGTCACAAGCCTCCAAATTTCCACTTTTTGCAAGCTCACCATGCACACCCCTTGTGACGTAGAGTCTTGAAAATTGGTACATAGGTGTATCTCCTCATGATGAACATTTTTGCCATTGGGACCCATAAAGTCTGCCATGATGGATTTTCCTCAATTTTGGAATTTTTGAAAAACACAAAAAAATTAACTCCTCTGGCACCAAATGTCCGATCTTCACGTACTTTGATATTTGGCATCTAGGGACCATGGTCTTCAAAAGTTATATCAGCCAGACCATTATGTCAAAAAACTGGGATGCTATTGACCAATGAACATGTGAGGGGGCGTGGTTTTGCACATATATAGACATCTCCTACAAGGATAATGGTATAATAAATCTACTTGGTTCGTATATTGACAAGGACCATATGGAAAAAATGACTGCAAAGATATTTTTTATGAACCACACAGTGGCGCTATTGAGGTTCCCCACATTTGCAAGCTTACCACGCTCACCGAGTTTAAAATAAAATCTTGAAAAGAGGTTTATAAGCCCATCTCCTCTCAAGGAACATATTTGCAATTGGGACCCACTAAGTCGGACGTAACGGTTTTTCAGCAATTCTGAATTTGTGAAAAATGCTTCAAATGCTGCTTCTGCAGCATCAAATGACAGATTTAAATCTTTTCACAAGTACATTTTAAAATATCACTGAAGGCCCCTTAGCATGATTTCTTAATGCATATTATTTCAGTACGCAATTGTATATTATGACAACAAAAATTGCCACCACAGCAGCCCATAAACACCATGTTGCTTATTAGATATGGAGCAGTATTCTGATTTCAACTGGTTAAAATTATATTTTGAAACTATTTAGGGCAGTAGTACTGTTAAAGAGTATACTGAATATTTATTGAGCAACCGTCTAAGATGTTATTTTCCTGAGGATCACTCCACGTGTCTTATCAATAAAACATATGCTAACCAGCAGACAATGGTTTGTGTGTTAATAATGCCTTTATTTACGTGATTATTCAGTATTTCACTAAAGATGGTGAAAAATAATGAATTCTGATTCTTGCATATTTAGTAATTGACAAATACGATACGTGAAAAATACCTTTATGAATGTTATGTTGAGCTTGTTTGGCTAATTACTGTTTACGTGCGCAGCCATTTTTGTTTTCATTCCACTGAATTCTGGGACCAAATGTGTCTGCGATCAAAGATGGTTGAACAAGATGATTCACCAATCTGACCGGAAGTTCAAATCTTGATTACCTTCCTGTCTCTGAGTCACTCATCTTGTCACCTGTATCTGACTTTGTTTGATAAACAATCTTTAGCATACAAGTTGTAAATCGTGAAATACCACATGTGCGACAGACCAGACATCATGTAATGTTAAGTTGATCAGTCTCTTTTTCTTTACCGGAAGGCAAGTAAGGTAGGTAAAGCACACTATCTGTCATTTGCAACATCATTAACAACGAAATATAATGCAATTGAACAAAATAGTAAGGTAGATGATAATTGGGAATGGGGTTGTATTTTTTAACTATGTCGGAAATTTCACAAATGATAATTGATGACACGCTAGTTAACATTTTATGTCGCTAATAATTACAAAACATTGACGACTTGATAAAGTTATTATTTTGTATACAAGAAGATATTTTTTGAAACTGCTGCTGACCAGAGGCCTTTTTTGCTGGCCTAGTGTAGAAAATTAATTTATTATATACTTATTTATTCATTATTTTGTTAGAAGGGTTTTGTACTCTGAATGCTTGATCAATTGCATATACTGAAAAACTTGTCTCTCTCTGTCTCCAACTTATAAGGCCAGTGTCTTGTGTTCAGGGGCAGGGATGAATGGAATGTCGGCTGAGCAGCGCCTTGGCTCCTTTTAGCAGTAAGAGAAACAGGCCTCTGCCTGTGCCATAAAACCGCCATGAGAAACTGTTCTCTAGGAGGAAGCTCTTGAACAGCAGGGGGTTATTATTACTTACATCCTACAGGTGAACAGAGCTCTATTCCTTATTGGGAAGAGCATAGTTAACTAAAGTCCCCATATAGTAACTGTCCAGATTGATATATCTCAGCCTTTGACCGGGTTGTCTGGGCAACCTATGATTTTCTGTGCCTCTTGGAGCTATCTGAGTGCAACCTTGCATTTTTAGACTACCTCATAATGGCGACTATTCCTTATACAGTATCTCACAGAAGTGAGTACACCCCTCACATTTTTGTAAATATTTGATTATATCTTTTCATGTGACAACACTGAAGAAATGACACTTTGCTACAATGTAAAGTAGTGAGTGTACAGCTTGTATAACGGTGTAAATTTTCTGTCCCCTCAAAATAACACAACACACAGCCATTAATGTCTAAACCGCTGGCAACAAAAGTGAGGAAACCCCTAAGTGAAAATGTCCAAATTGGGCCCAAAGTGTCAATAGTTTGTGTGGCCACCATTATTTTCCAGCACTGCCTTAACCCTCTTGGGCATGGAGTTCACCTGAGCTTCACAGGTTGCCACTGGAGTCCTCTTCCACTCCTCCATGATGACATCACGGAGCTGGTGGATGTTAGAGACCTTGCGCTCCTCCACCTTCCGTTTGAGGATGCCCCACAGATGCTCAATAGGGTTTAGGTCTGGAGACATGCTTGGCCAGTCCATCACCTTTACCGTCTGCTTCTTTAGCAAGGCAGTGGTCGTCTTGGAGGTGTGTTTGGGGTTGTTATCATGTTGGAATATTGCCCTGCGGCCCAGTCTCCGAAGGGAGGGGATCATGCTCTGCTTCAGTATGTCACAGTACATGTTGGCATTCATGGTTCCCTCAATGAACTGTAGCTCCCCAGTGCCGGCAGCACTCATGCAGCCCCAGACCATGACACTCCCACCAACATGCTTAACTGTAGGCAAGACACACTTGTCTTTGTACACCTCACCTGGTTGCCGCCACACACACTTGACACCATCTGAACCAAATAAGTTTATCTTGGTCTCATCA
>JACXGI010001199.1:47701-100098 GCA_016801175.1 Esox masquinongy | reverse complement strand
AGGTAATCAAGTTAAGGATGTAGACTCTAGAACATCCTGTTATCCAATCAGGGCTAATGCCCACATGATCACAAGCAACATTTGAAGCGTCACATTAATTACAGGAATGTACTTTATTTCAATGCTTTAAATCCAATGTAATGATTAGTAATGACCTAATACTTAGATACAGTAGATGTATTCAGTAAAATGTACCTTATTTTATAGATGGTTAGATATTTTAACCTGAAAACGTTAAATATACTTGATAAGACAGATATTTTTTGCAGTGTATATATCTCAATAGAGTACCCTTTATCTAGTCCCCCACAAAACAAACAACCACCCATGCGCACACTTATGATAAGAGCATGCCAATGGTGTAACACTTGTGCGACCCTCCGGAACGCAAAACAAAAGAGACCTCCATTTCGTTGAGCGTGTTGTTAATAAAAAAACAAAACACTTCTTTTTTTAATTTTGTTCCCACGACTTGGTGAGCCTCCGACACTGGGACTGGTACCATCTGTCCCAGGATCTTGTCAACCAAATGTCTAGAGAGCTGCTTGTGGAGCAGCTGGCCTAGCTGCTAACCAGCTCACTTAACTGATGTTAGCTAGCTATCGAGGTTCCTTGAGGCAAGTCTTGACAGCTTGAACAGAACCCTTGATGCGGTTTGCCCTTGTGGCTGGGACCACAGAGTGTCCTGGGCTGTGGAAATCCCTAACAAGTGTTGTGGTTCCCATCACCATTACCAGGGCGGGCCTACATTGCTGCCATGCCTTGACTCAACTAACAAAAGCATGGATGATCTGACCAGTGAGGTCCAGGACCTTAGAAAACAGTTTGTATTACCCCAAGGTAATGCTTGGTGAACTAAAAAAGGGTAGCAACAAGTTGTAAACGGACAGAGGACATGAACACTGTTCATTAATCCATGTTACCATGATCAGGGGAAAGATAAATATCTGATGGGACAATCAAGGTGGAATAATATTGTGGACAGCATACCAGTCTTGAAAGAAGACAAGGGCAGGAGAACATTCAACTGGCCTGGGTGACAGAGCCAAACCAACAGTTCCTAGGACACAATGGCAGCTTTGGAGTGTGCCAAGGACGATCTAGCACATTTCTTAATGAGAACTACACAGAAAGTGTGCATCAGAAGCAGAAAATAACTTACCTCAGGCATGTATTTTAATACGCAGTACTGTCGCCATGGATGGTTTAAGCTGCAGGCTCATTGTTCTTTGTTATAATTTAGGTATAACAGTGACCCATTGCTGAAACATTGATATTGAAGTAGTTATCACTTTTCAATTGAACCACAAAATTAAAACAGTGAATTGTGATCATTTGAATGTGTCCCAGTTAACACAAGCAAAGCCTAGCACAATGGTAGGCCGCCCTGTTCCTTGAGAGCCTCAGGGACCATAGAATGTTTCATTAGACCACCTGAAAGACTGGGTGCGTTGAATTTAATCTCTGAACTGATCAATTAACTCAGTTCAGTGATTGATTAAAATTTGTTTACTTGGTTGGTTAAATCAAAATCCTGCACTCCCTATATATGGCTCTCCAAGAATAAGGTTGCTTAACCCACACAATTCATAATTCAGTCTTACTAGGGAATCACAATTCATTTTGGTAATTAGGATTTTTTTTATCTGAAATGAGTGAATAATCTACAGTAGATATAAAAAGTCTACACACCCCTGTGAAATTTTTTGTGATGTAAAAGTATGAGACAAAGATAAATCATGTCAGAACGTTTTCCAATTTTAATGTGACCTATAATGTGAAAAATTCAATTGAAAAACAAACTGAAATCTTCAAGGGGGAAAAATTAACCTTACAATAACCTGGTTGCATAAGTGTGCACACACTCTTATAACTGGGGATGTGGCTGTGTTCAGAATTAAGCAATCACATTCAAACTCATGTTAAATAGAAGTCATTACACACCTGCCATCATTTAAAGTGACTCTCATTAATCACAAATAAAGTTCAGCTGTTCTAGTAGGATTTTCCTGACATTTTCTTAGTTGCATCTCAGAGCAAAAGCCATGGTCTGCAGAGAGCTTCCAAAGCATCAGAGGGATGTCATTGAAAGATATCAGTCAGGAGAAGGGTACAAAAGAATTTCCAAAGCATTAGATATACCATGGAACACAGTGAAGACAGTCATCATCAAGTTGAGAAAATATGGCACAACAGAGACATTACCAAGAACTGGACGTCCCTCCAAAATTGATGAAAAGATGAGAAGAAAACTGGTCAGGGAGGCTTCCAAGAGGCCTGCAGCAACATTAAAGGAACTGCAGGAATTTCTGGCAAGTACTGGCTGTGTGCTACATTTGACAACAATCTCCCGTATTCTTCATATGAATGGGCTATGGGGTAGAGTGGCAAGACGGAAGCCTTTTCTTACAAAGAAAAACATCCAAGCCCGGCTGAAGTTTGCAAAAACAAACATCAAGTCCTCCAAAAGCATGTGGGAAAATGTGTTATGGTCTGATGAAACCAAGGTTGAACTTTTTGGCCATAATTCCAAAAGGTATGTTTGGCGCAAAAACAACACTGAACATCACCCAAAGAACACCATACTCACAGTGAAGCATGGTGGTGGCAGCATCATGCTTTGGGGCTGTTTTTCTTCAGCTGGAACCGGGGCCTTAGTCAGGGTGGAGGGAATTATGAACAGTTCCAAATACCAGGCAATTTTGGCACAAAACCTTCAGGCGTCCGTTAGAAAGCTGAAGATGAAGAGGAAGTTCACCTTTCAGCATGACCACGACCCAAATCACACATCCAAATCCACAAAAGCATGGCTTCACCAGAAGATTAACGTTTTGGAATTGCCCAGCCAGAGCCCAGACCTGAATCCAATTGAACATCTGTGGGGTGGACTGAAGAGGGCTGTGCACAGGAGATGTCCTCGCAATTTGACAGATTTGGAGCGCTTTTGCAAAGAAGAGTGGGCAAATATTGCCACGTCAGGATGTGCCATGCTAATAGACTCGTACCCAAAAAGACTGAGTGCTGTAATAAAATCAAAAGGTGCTTCAACAAAGTATTAGATTAAGGGTGTGCACACTTATGCAACCAGGTTATTGTGAGTTTTTTATTTTTCCCCCTCAAAGATTTCAGTTTGTTTTTCAATTGCATTGTTCACGTTATAGGTCACATTAAATGTGGAAAAAGTTCTGACATGATTCATCTTTGTCTCATTCTTTTACATCACAAGAATCTTGCATTTTAACAGGGGTGTGTAGACTTTTTATATCCGCTGTTTACTGTGATTATTCGAATGTCTATGACAATACATTGTCCTAAACTGACTTTTGTAGCTGTGGTAGCAATACAAACTAAATGTGCTTGCAATTAACATATTTATATGCATACCCACAGTCGGAATAAAATGTCACAGGGTGGTGTGTGAAACGTAGACCTACTTCACCCATGGAGATCCGTGTTCAAAATGTATTTCTTTTTTTTTCTTGTGTATTCTTTTTCTTCAGTGGAATGTTCTCAAATGTCAGATAGGTACAGTGCGTTGTGCCTCAGGACAGCTGCCTTGGGCCTTTTATCTGTTATTACAAATGATTTGCCACCTGTCTTAAAAGAAGATAGAATTATGAAAAATGCTTATAATTCAATGCGCCACACGTCTGCACTAAAAGCATATGAGCTCACTGAATTTTTGAATGAAGAGTTCCAGTATCAGAATTTGTGATAAATGACAAACTGGCCTAAATGCAGCAACAACTATTAAGAGCATTGTATTTGTTCAAAACATTCTCTCAGAACTAAACATTACTAAAACGTACATGGGATATAAATAGAGAGACCAGTAGTGACCAATAGTGAGGCAGTGTGTAGATTCCTGACTCAAACGTTAACAAGTCTGTAATTTAACAATAACATGACTTGTGTCCTCATCCTCTTCCCTTATCGACTGAGCCCAGAATAGTATTAGCTAGTGCACAGTGGTTTAGGGTTCAGGGGATAGTACTGTGAGTTTGTAAAGTGAGTATGAGGAGGCTATACATCCATCCATGCCCATAGATGGACCGGAGAGATATTTCCCATTCAAACTATCTCAGGGACTACAAATAATTTTGTAGAAGAAAAAATGAATCATTAACTTAACACATTACCTGTAGGTGTCTTCTGGTCATTTATGCTTGTATTCATGCTACTAGTGCAGTAAAAGTCTTACAAATGGTCCCTTTAAATGTATGTAAATATGAGCATGTAGATTAACATTCACTATGGTGTCAGCTAAAGGAAACAAAATATTCCATATAACTAAACTGTGACGATGGCGATGGCAAATTTGACAGCAGTCCCTCTAAAATAGATTACCTGCATTACACCTTGCTGATTAGTCCCAGCAACCAACTGGGCCGGAGTGTATGTGCCTTCATTTCCACGAGATTGCTGGGTCAGACGGCTTAGAGACAGGAGTAGGTTAGCTGTAGAACCCTTGTCACAGTGCACAGTACTGCAATGTATGTGTACACTGCAGGAGTCCAGCACTTCAGAAGCAGAACAGACAGTTTATTAATGTCTCCTAGCAAACATCCTTCACCAGAGGGTATCCACACGCTATGCTTGCTTGCTATGAATCATATCAAACTACCTGCTCATTTCCCGTGAAAGAGAGAGGGTGCAACGATTGATCAAGATTCCGTATGATGAGCACCGACGTTCGCTTAGCGATTTACAATACGTGCACGTCGAGAAGTGCTGTTTGGGGTGAGTTTGATGCGGCCCTGGCTGATATTGCATTTTAAGCGTTATTTCTTTTCAGTGGTCACTTCAAAGCAATCAGTGTTCGGCCTTTGGGGGTATGGTGAGGGCAGGTGGGGTGAGTGAGGCTGAATGAGACAGAGTTGTGCCTGGGGAAACTGAGGAAAGACATTTTGGTAGGGGGTCAGGATGTGGATTATGGAGAGGTATGGTAAGGTAAGTTATGTGGTAGTGGTGTAGGGGCAATGGTTAGAATGGTGATGTTTTGTGATGTGAGTTGTGGGAGACAGGGCTCGGTGTATAGCACAGTGTTTAAAAGCTGAATGGGAGGCTATGGTTTGAACGCAGGATTTGAGGCCTGGCGGGGGAAACTGTAACAGGTTGAGAAGCCTGAGATGGACGGTCAAGCAGAAGGTCAACGGTGGAGTGTTCGGAGAGCAGTGCGAGTAGGGTTGGGCTGCGTGTGTTAGGTGATGTGGGGGGGACTTGGGCAGGGTTACATGCTGCATTGCAGTGAAGACACCACACAAACACTTCTCCCTGCCCTCTCTCATCCATCTGACTATCCTGTCCGCTATCAGTTGAGCCAAACAATGCAGGGTTTACCGTTAATTAAATTGTTCCTTTACATTCCAATCGAGCTACAGCTCTGAACTTCGACAACATGGTTTCAATTGAGCCCAACATCTCCAAAAACAAATACCCTGCTTCAGTCATTTTGAATAGATGTTTACTTTGCTGATGGGCAAGTAGATAAACATGAATAAAGCATGACATATCAGGTTCAGGGATATTGATATTGACATCGATTGGGATTGACAGATGGGTGGGAGTGCTAGAAGATAACATTAGACTGATTAACTATTGACATATCTACTTACTGATTATATATCAATATACATTGCAGACCTGATTGTTTTGTAGGGGTCAAATTAGAATATAAATGAAAATGGTTGAAAGACATGGGGAGCAGCAGATTAGGAAAGCATACCGAATGCTCCAATTGGACTACAGTCAATAGACTGACCAAAATCTGCCTTGCATGCCACATGTCTGCCAAACTGTTGACAAATGGTCCAAGGATTAGCTCAGCTGCATGCTCTAGTCGCAGAGCAGCAAATTGATTAGAAGAGGAAATGGAAAGAAACCCAGTGTTTTTTTTTTTCTTCAATCCATTAGTCCTCTTCTCTGCAGGGAAAATAAACTGTCTGGAAGTAGCATATTGAAACCCTTGATCAAAATGCACAGTCAAAATAAAGAAAACAGTCTATTTTTACCTCGGCTATGTTTATTTTACTTCATGCCAGTCAAAATGTCAGTCAAACGTAACTCTTCACAGTCAGGCCTTGGAAGTACATCTAATATTTTAAAATCCACAACTCATGTTTATGACCTCGGTTGTCACTGTGTAATGTGTCTGATACATGTTCCTGAGTTATTGATTGCATCAGTACATGTTGTGGATAGATTGGGTCGGGCCAGGGGTCAGAATCTTTATGGTGTTGAGGGAGCATAATACCTACCAATGAAGGAAATTGGTAGGTATTTCTGGAGATTCAATTGAATGATCTAACAATAAGTACAATTCTGCATATGTGTTAAATCAATGGTGATTATTTCAAATTTAAAATAAATAGATTCAAAAAGCCACGAATTGCTGACCCATAGGCCAGGCAGATCCATCAGGCATTCTTTGTTATCGATCATATCAATTGGGCTTCTCGCTAAATCATAGCAGGTCACCTGAAGGGGAAGGTAGTGAGTCAGAAAAGGTAGAATTTTGAATCCATAGAAACTTAAATTAAAACATCTGTGCCTGCAGTCATCTGAAACAATATAGGGAGAAACAGTCTGCCTTTTACAGCAGCTCAGGTCGATTACACAGCAAGTCTTTCAAAATGGCAGACAGGATGAAGCCGCAGTCAGAAATACATCACATACAGTAAATCCACATAGAGATGGGGCAGCTGTTATGGGAATGGGTAGGTGAATCAGATGAGTGAAAAGATAAATGGTGGCCAATGAACAACGAGGGATGCAGGTCCCATATGTACTCAATACTCCCATCTGCGTTGCTCTATCATGGATGTTGCTATTGATTCCTGTATTGCGGTTTCCACTTTGTACAGCGATGGACAGAGTCCCGGCAGGATTTGTTTCTATGGTACAGTAATGCCCTGAGGACTGCCTTAAGAAAGCTGGTGTGAAGGAGTCGGATGTTTTTTTTTTCTTATTATTTTCTTTTTGATGCGATGAAACAGTCCAGTGAGGCTGGTGTGCTGCTGAACAACACAGGATGGAGTCAATATAACCTGAGTCATAGTCTCTTCATGTGTTTTTCAAGAACCACTTACTATGTAGCAGATATACGTACTGGTGAAACAGGTTGTCTTCATGCAATACATGAACTGTAATTAACTTGTTGAATGCATGTTAGCTCTTCTGATTATCGTCTGTCAGTGTATATCAGTGTTTACACAACGATAACTCTTTGTGGATTTTAGTGCTGTATTCAACGCATGACGTAGCATGGGCGACAGGTAGCCTGGTGGCAAAAAAAGAAACAAATTCTCCTTGAAAATGACACTTAACCCAAATTACTCCAAGGTCGCCTTAAAAAAAAAAATCTGTTCTTTCGGCTTTGACTTGCTGGCTTCGGGATTGCTCAGGGAGAGAGTGGGATATGCACAAAATACATTTACGAATGTCCTTATGGTGTACCGTGCACACTGTACTTGTGTGATGTGTGACACAGGACAAATATAAGCACCCACCTAATTATTTATTATGTATGGGAAAATAACCCGACTAGGGATGCAGGTTAACTAGTAAACTACCAACACATTGGTGACCTTAAAGGAATCATATGTGGAATTTTAATAGGTGACATCTAGGGGTCTTTTGGGGTACATTGAATTAGCACAGGTTTTCGTAAGTCTCTCCTTGGCTTCATCACATGTCAAATATGCCGATAAGCCATAACATTATGACCACTGACAGGTGAAGTGAATAACACTGATAATCTCGTCCTCATGGAACATGTCAGTGGGTGGGATATATTAGGCAGCAAGTGAACATTCTGTCCTCAAAGTTGATGTGTTAGAAGCAGGAAAAATGGGCAAGCGTAAGGCTTTGAGCGACTTTGACAAGGGCCCAATTGTGATGGCTAGACGACTGGGTCAGAGCATCTCCACAACTGCAGTGCTTGTGGGGTGTTCCCGGTCTGCAGGGGTCAGTACCTATCAAAAGTGGTCCAAGGGAAAGCGGTGAACCGGCAACAGAGTCATGGGTGGCCAAGGCTCATTGATGCACATGGGGAACGAGGGCTGGCCCGTGTGGTCTGATCCAACAGATGAGCTACTGTAGCTCAAATTGCTGAAATAGTTGATGCTGGTACTGATAGAAGGGTGTCAGAATATGCAGTGCATCGCAGTTTGTTGTGTATGGGGCTGCGTAGCTGCAGCCCAATCAGGGTGCCCTTGCTGACCCCTGTCCACTGCCGAAAGTGCCTACAATGGGCACGTGACCATCAGAACTGGACCACGGAGCAATGGAAGAAGGTGGTCTTTTCTGATGAATCCGGGTGGATGGCCGGGTGCGTGTGTCGCTAACCTGGAGAACACATGGCACCAAGATGCACTACGGGAAGGAGGCAAGCCAGCGGAGGCAGTGTGATGCTTTGGGCAATGTTCTGTTGGGAAACCTTGGGTCCTGCCATTCATGTGGATGTTACTTTGACACGTACCACCTACCTAAGCATTGTTGCAGACCCTGTGTACACTTTCATAACAACAGTTTTCCCTGATGGCACTGGCCTCTTTCAGAAGCATAATGCGCCCTGCTACAAAGAAAAAATGGTTCAGGAATGGTTTGAGGAACACAAAGAGTTCAAGGTGTTGACTTGGCCTCAAAATTCCCCAGATATCAATCCAATCGAGCATCTGTGGAATGTGCTGGACAGACAAGTCAGTTGGAAAATGAAGGCAAACATATCTGTTCTAAGGCTCTCTAACACAATCCACTATCATGCAAATGAAGTGGTAAACTGTGGATAAATATTGGATAAGCCGAGGCCGTTCCAACAGGTACCAGTCAATCCCGGATGATGTGTTCCTTTGCTCAATAATTCCCTCCCGTCCTCCTGCTCTTACTGTAGCTTGTTTGGAAGTCAGTGGAGTTGCAGACTGCCACAGGGATGGATCTCCATTGAGAGCGATCATTTGGGTGGAACACTTTCTTACTACATCTGATTCAACTCTATATCCAGCCACCACACCAATCCTCCTCCCCACTTATCATCTACATCCCCTCCCAAACGCCTCCACTGACAAAAAAAGAATAAAACAATACACAATTAGTTTTGTGGCAGGAAGCTAATGGAAAGAATATATAATGCAGCGAGCTTGGAGTTTGCCAGAGAACATAACAAGGCGAGACGGTCTGTGCAGCAGTCAGAAGACTAATGATATTTAAAGCTTTCTGGCTGCTGAGAGACAGCCTGGCTGCTGACAGATGAAACCTTAACAGTTGCTCATCAGGCGCTAGCGTTTAACCCTGCATGAGACTCAGAGCACATACGGTTTTCAAACAGCTAGAGATGAAGCTCTGGCTCAGCACACACAAAGGACAATGCTGGCTTTGGCGGAGTCAAGAATTAAGCTGCCGACCAAGCTTTATATCAAAAGGTATAAGGTGCAATGAGTAAAATTTTTATAGCGATGTGAAAGATCTGAAAAACAAGAATCTATCCACGCTCAGATATTTGTTTCTTCTTGGCTGTTTCATTAAATGTAGTTGCATCTGTCTTGCTAACGAGCAAGCTTACGAGTAAGCTTAGGAGCACAATTTGTTAATCTTCAGGAATGAACACAAACAATTAGCGGAGCGGGGTTTCAGTTAGCTGTTTCACTGCATGACTGGGGTTCAAATCCTGCTTGCATGTTAGCCCAGGGGTCCAGCGGGGGGCAATACAATTGACCAGGACCATCCACGTTTGGGTGGTTAATAACTGAATATGGTTGCAATATGGTTGCATGCCTTGATCAAACAGGGTCATGAGAACCAGAAGGGCATGGGATGTGTTTTGGAAGACTCATAGCTTGACTTCCACTGACCCGGGCGCAGGGCCTGTGTCACTAATTGGAGACCGCAAGATTGTGGAGAAAAATCAATACAATATAGAAAAGAAGAAAATTGCCAAAGTCTCACAGAGGCTCCATCCCAACCTATCCATACTACATAGTCATCAAATTCTAGGTGGGGGATACCTGGATTGGTCCCCCCGCCCCTTTTGAGGCCCGTTAGAGAAACAACCATTTTTTTCCCTCTGTCAGCTTCACTGAACCCACTGAGATGAATAGTCTGTCACCTCTATTGTTTTCACAAACAATAGAACATTTCACTTGTCCTCTGTAGCTCTGCTGGTAAAGCGTTACATTGAAAGTTTTATTCCCCTGGGCCATTTGTACATAAACTGTATAACTGTTAGTTGCTTAGGAATGAAAGTCTGTGCCAAATGGCATTTAAACTGACGGCAAGCAATTCTATGATATTAACAAACTCTGTTTTGTAGATATCAGCTAAATACTTCCGTTCAATGTGAGCAAAAAAAGCAGACTGTGCATTCTTCAAAAACATAAATTCCTCCTAAACACATTACTGGATACTATGTGTGAAAGCTGCAGGCATTATCTTTCAGAAATGTTGCATGTATTGCATCTTGTGCTATACAGTATGCCAAGTTAAGAGGAGACCCCAGATCCACTGGGCATGTTGCTGTGATATATTGAAGTAGTGTTGTGTGTTTGGGGCCAAAAGATGATAAAATGTTTAGGTTACTTGCAGGTAGGTATGATTAAAGCCCAGCCTGTAACTGTTCACTATTACTGCTGAATTAGATTACATGGGTTATGGTTTCAAACCGCTTCTGGGTAGAAAGGAAAAAATCTGAATTTGTTTGATCCTTTAGAGATTTGGTCGGGAGCTCATGTCAACCAGGGTTCTAAAATGTATTATAGATGTAGTGTAAATATGATCAAAAACAACAAATACATATATCTTAAGTGGTTAGGGTTAGGTTAGGTGGTTAGTTGGGTTACTGCCACTGACAATCATTTGTTATAGTAAAGAGCTGGAAAAGACAGCCGAAAATTATTACTAAAAAGGTTGATGGTCTGTACCTAGAAAACCCTATTTCATATGTATTTACCAGTGGAGATTATGTTGATGTGATTTCTATGTATTTCATAGTTTGCTTGGCATATCCTTCTGACATCTAACCATTTCGGACCATTGTTCTTTATACTATTACAAGCCTATTACAATGATTTTTGCATTTTAATACACTTACACTCATTTGAATATATCATATGCTTCGGTAAAAAGCACAGTCTACTGGTTAATTTGCCTACAATTCAAGAGTGTTGAAATTAATTTTGACGCTCATTCCTTTCCGCCTCCCTCTTTATGCAATAATGTCATCTCCAGGATATGAAGTATAGACATAGCCATATGGGCATCAGATGTATGAATGTAAACACTTTAGCAGTTGGCGAGATTTGGGTGACTATAATGTCTAAAAGGTATACTCTGTAATGTAGACATTTTGATAATGTGAACAGTGCCTATGTGCTCTATTGGCTGTTTCACAGTATGTTTCAACACTGTAGCCCATTAGGGTGTGTGCTTATATTGCCAGTATGTCTGTCTCACCGTCAAACTCCGTCAACGGAGCTAATTCTGCTGTATGCGAGGCAGAAAGCACAAGAGCCACAAGAAACATAGTTGCAGCGTTGCATTCATCGAACAACTCCTTTTCTACGTGACCATCACCGCTTCGCTGTGGAGAATAGCAGCTTGTTGACGAAAAGAAAGTAAAAGTTAACTAGCAAAGATACAGCTGGAAGAGAGGCTTGGTAGAGGGATGTAGAGAACGAAGAAGCGAGGGCCCGGATGTCTCAAGGTGAAGCTGTTTTCTTCAGTGGGAAACTGGGACCTGAGAGGATATTGAAAGAGTGTCAGCGTGAGAGAGTGATTTTTTTTCTGTTTTGGGAAAGAAGTGGTAAAAGTAGGAAAAACACTGTGTTTTAGTGCCAATGTTAAGAAGGACGGCTTGCTGGTCAGTTTCAGAGATATTTGGGCTGGCTAAAGTCTCTCATCTCACCCCGGCACACTTTAGCTGTCCGTAGGGGATGGAGAGAGGCTAAGAGACTGACAGCCAGTGTCCACAGAGCTCCCACAAGGGCAAGAGGATTTGTACTTAAATGTAGCCTTGGCTGGAGGAAGGTATGCCCCGTTTGATCACATCTGGACAATTTAGTGGAAAAATAACAGAAAGTGATGGCTTCCAAAAAATGTTGTGGCAAACAAAGTGTTTGAAAGTTAAATGAGATTACTCCCCTCCCCTACCCCAAGTCCCCAGTTCTGACCCTACTTTGGATAAGGATCCTGACTACAGACCGCCTATTCAGTTTTGAGGTCATAGGAGGCATTAGAGATGTCATAGGAGACATTAGAGATGTCATAGGAGACATTAGAGATGTCATAAGAGACATTAGAGATGTCATAGGAGACATTAGAGATGTCATAGGAGACATTAGAGATGTCATAGGAGGCATTAGAGATGTCATAGGAGGCATTAGAGATGTAAACAGTGTAACAAAGATGCTGGTGTTTAGAAGATGACATCTTCCAATGCTAGAGCATTCTGGATTCACGGCAGTAAGACCCAGAGCCCTGTGCACGATCTATCTAACGGAAGAACTGAGAAAAGGCCCGCATTTCTCTTTGCTCTGTCTATATTTTCGACGATACCTCCGGTGCTCACATTTCATGTTTCCTCTCTGATCTTTGCCACAATCGTCCAACTAGCAAACCACCGCCAAAGACAGAACCTTTCACTCCATCCTTTATTTACACCGAAATGTGTAGTATTTTTCTCCCCGCTGTGGGGATTTAATGTAACAGGGTCTAGATCCACGGGTCCAGGCCAGAGCAGTAGATGATGCACTCACATGGGGAGGTAGAAAGACAGACAGGAGTACAGTGGGCTATATATAGACTAAATCATTAGTGGTGCAGTCAGAGTGAGGGGGGGGGGGCGGCGAGCTGGGCCTCGCTACAGCCACTGCACAGAAATACAAGGAATAGGCTGAGGAGAGAGAGACCACTGTGTCGTCTGCAAACAGGCATGTAACTCAGCGAGGTGTCAGACACTATCCACACCAATGTCTGGCAAGTGACAGCCGCAAGGAGGGAGGACGTTAGCCTGACGATATCAGATCTAGAATGGACGCCAATTAGCCCAAAGCTATGCTGCTGGATGCTTGGATTTGGGTGTGCCAAGACCAGCTTGCGTACTGGTAATGAGGAGTGGATGTGATGCCTTTGCTAAAACATAGTTAATTGTCCTCCTGTTTCTTATCTGCTGGCAGTAATGCAGGGAACTGTTGCCCCTAGGATTTAGCTGGGACTACATCTGCCAGTTGGTTATCAGCTGTCTTACATCTGTTGCAATGGTGTCAGAATGTAGGAAAAAAACAGATAGAGAAGATAAGAGTGGACCATTTGCATGTGTGATGCGCTTTACAGGTGTTTTAGCGTGTCTTGCTTTTGGGTATTAAGTAGAGCGCTAACCCATCAGGATCAGCCTTGAGTGCCCCACTCGTCAGGTTGGTCAGGCGTTAGGGGCGTCTGACTCGGAAAGCTGTCCTAACACGAGTGACTGTATTCACATCACGCTGGGGGTGTCACTTTCCACCCCACCGATTGCCAGAGTGATCTGCAATTATAAAGCCTTCGTTCTGTTCAACGCAACGTGGGATCTCAGAATCTATCTCCCCATAACGCTTCACAATGCTTCACCCACTGTTCTGGAATGAGCCACTGGACTGACTAGACCCTCTTCAATTTGCAAACCCGTGTTGGGAGCTTTGAAGCACTCAGAATTGCATTTTTTTCCACTGACTTCCGTGTTAAAACTGACCAGTATTCATGTGTTTTATGCGATTTAGCAATGTTTCTGTGAATCTAACTGATTATGATGTATGTTAGGATAGACATCTCTAATGATTTCAGCATGAACAGTTGTGTTGGGTCAGATATTCCCATTAGTATTCCATGCTTGTTTGGGAGAGATAAACCTCTATAGTCGTTAAAATTAGTTTAAAATATATTTTTGTCTGTAAATAATGTAAGAGTTTGAGATAGGAAAGGATCAAAACAAAAAGTTGAACTGAACACAAACTGTTGGAGGGTGTATACTGTCGTAGCAAAAAGTGTTTCTGCTTTCTTCAAATAACTCACATTTTGTCTAAGAAATTAGTATCTGGTCTCCACAATTCTGAAGCTCACTGTTTATATTACACCCAATTATATGTAGTTTTAAATCAGAGAACAGGCATTGACAAAATTACTGCCACCTATATTTGGTAGCACAGCTTTTGGCCAAAACAACTGCAATCAAAAACATTTCCTGTAGCCATGGATTAGCTTCCCGCACCTCTCTACTAGTAGTTTACCCCAGTGTTAAAACTGCTCCAGTTGTCATACATTTGTAGGATGCCTCCCAACTGCTGTTTTCAGATATCTCCTATTCAATTTGAATAGGCATTGGATAGGATTTAGATCAGGATACATTGCCAACTGTCCAGCTTTTTGTCTAAAGTACCAATCCTGGGTGCTTTTAGATGTGTATTTAGGGTCACTGTCTTGCTGGAACACCCATGAATGAATTATTTTCATATTGCAGGCGCCTGCAACTAACCACATGAGTTAATTTCTAAAGTTGAGTTGAATAATCTGCTTGAAAGTTAATTATTAACTATATTCAGAAGATGCCAATAGCATTGCCTATGGAATTTTAGAATTTATTTGTGGAATAAGATTTAGTAAATTATTCAGATTTTTTTGTTTTGTTCAACTGCAAACCAAGGAAATCCATACGTCTACCATCAAGTCCTATAAGCTCAACTAACATACTTTTGAATTTCAACCGTTTTCTAGAAGAAAATAAACTGTACTAAAAATGAAAACAATCTCTTCATGGAATCAAAGTCAAAGCCTTAAGGGTAAGAGTCTTCAGCATAATCCCCGATCCACCATCCCGTTGCCAATGCACTGGTACATTTAAATGGAATAGCTATCACCATTGCCCCCCAGTAGGTGGTTTTCAATTCATACATAGACGTTATCTTCATCTGGATGAGGAAGATATAGACGTAGCGTGATCTCACTGTAACAGCACAGAGGCCTTTTTTTTATGGTGCATTTCCCTATGGAGGAATCAATTTACCATGGCAGTGAAGTGCCAGTGAGATGGGTTGAGACGTTTACAGATGTACAGTCTGCACACATTCCTACACACACACACACACACACACACACACACACACACACACACAGACACACAGACACACACTCTCTCGTTTCCTTAAAGTGTGTTAGGGTTTAGGTATTAGCCCGTGCCAAATCTTTGCAAGGCTGTTCAAGAGGAGTCAGAAAAATCAGTTGTTCTCGACTGACTGCTTGGGAGAACCAGCACACGCACAAACACTTAGATGCTTCTAGAATAGACCCTAGGAATTTGTTGGCCTGAAAAAAAATCCATCTAGGCTTTTATAACCAGATTAATGCCGGCCCTTTTTACTCATCACTGTTATCTCTAAGTTACATATATCGACTTGTATGTCTCTGATGTCTGCGTTGCAGTTTGTAAAGTTAATGTCAGTATCATCTGATCAAATAAACCCGCCGGCATGTCTGTTCTGCTGGCTGACAGGTTTGTCGGGCTGACGGTCTAGTCAGTGCGTGATATATCAGTCACCCTGCAAGATGACACAGCGCTCGTCTGGTTCATATGAATGGTCACGGATTCACGTGTGTAATGTTTGCCGGGTGTTGGGCTTGGTCTGTTTGACCATTTACATAGAGCGTGTTCAGAGCGGACACAGTATAGATGCATGGCCAGGAGTGATTCAGAAACACCCGAAAGAACGAAGGGATCGAGAGGGCAAGGGAGAGAGGGCAAGGGAGACAGGGCAAGGGAGACAGGGCAAGGGAGACAGGGCAAGGGAGACAGGGCAAGGGAGACAGGGCAAGGGAGACAGGGCAAGGGAGAGAGATAGGAGAGGCAGTTATGGGTTTTCATTGTGTATCTCTCTTGTGAATGGAGCACAATGAAGGCTTTGTCTTTTCTTAACTTATATGAGTGAGGAATTTGTGTATATATTCTGTACCACAGAGACTTAGCTGGCCCAGTACTGTATTTGGGTAAACTAATGTCATAATGAGATATAAAACAATAGGGTTAGTTTGAGCTTGGCTACGTCAGTACAGATACAGAGACAGGTCGCAATTTCTTTGTACTCCATTTGCTCTTTTAAATTCACAATCTAACTTTCAGGCAACAGCTGATCAGGGGAAAGAGAGCAAGTGGCAATAACTATTTAAAGAGAGAAGAAAAAATACTATTTGCAGTGATTTTAATTTCATTATTATTCTGTATATGATGGCAAATATATTTAATATCAACCTCTGCAACCTTTCTGCTGAGCATATTGTTAGGTAATGAAACCAATGAGAGCATATGGGATTTTAATGAAAATGTGTGAAAAGTGTTTTTTATGCAGATGCTTATGAGTGTGACTGTGGATGTCTAATTATGTTAATATCGCAGAGACGGACAGAAGAAGGGGGAAGAGCAGGAGACTAGTAGAGGAAAACAGCGAGATGTTTGAATCTAAATACTTTAATACAATACCAAAACATTTCTTTGAAAGCAGGCCAACAACGTCACTAACCCCAGATTTATTAATTGTCAGTCTTTATTTGTATTGTGTGTGTGTGTGTGTGTGTGTGTGTGTCTTTGTCAGTAAGGACTTGACAGTGCTTCAATTATTATGCATCGTTTCTGCTCTGCAAATGCAAATGAGCTGTGCCACACCGGGGCATATTCCTGACAACATGTGTAAAAGTTCAAAGCAGGAGTTGGGCTGATGCGAAGTTGCTGCAGAGTTTAAATCGCTGCTCCTCCGCTCAGGTGTTTGTTGCAAAAGAGCTCTTAATGCGGGAGCTATTGAACTTGTACTATACTTTGAGATGGGCCATTCCAACTTAATTAATAGTTATGTCAATAATATTAAACCAGTCAGAATATAACTGCAGTGGCCTTGTCGCTAGTGTCCCCCATGATTGGGAGGTTGGTTCAATCCTTGGCATGCCACAGTCAAGTGAAAGATTGTAAAACAGGATTGAATGCATCTTTTAGGTCGGCGCACAGCCTTAAAGAGAGCTCTCTCAGGTCCTTACCCATAATCTATCATCATGTCCTGGGGGTGTACATTAGTCTGCCTTACGCAACAGAATCAGCAGGTACTGCGGGATCCTCTGTTATTTGCTTATACCGTAGTTCTTAGGGTGAGGAACATGTCGCAATAAAGGCGTGTAGAGTTGTAGTGGCATGTTTTAGGGATTTCAGAGTTATTATTTTGAATGCCAGAATGCGAACGGAAAGTGTTTACATAGTATATATCAAAGGCTATTTAAATACTAATGTGTGTCTCTTGGTTTTAAATCATAGATCATATTTCTTTTAAAAATGCTGAGTATAGAGATATATAAGAACAATGAACATTGTTCTGCAATGTCATTATGTTATTGGGGTAAATAACTAATTACACTGCTTTAGTATTGCACTGCATTTGAGGATTCCAAAGATTATTACAGTAACTGTGTTTAAAAGCTGTGTTTTCGTGGCATTAGCCAATTTGGATGAAGGGACATATATATTTTTAAAGGATTGGTGACATTTGATTTGAGTATGTGTGGTCACTATTTCTAAAAATGTGAATGTACCTAAAAGCATAATTGGTGCAAGCATTATTGTTATTGCCACCGCTACTAATGGCACATTTTTATAATTGATATAAAGTAATTAGGCTACCTTATTAGCTGATTTTGAATGGGTATTTGTTTAATATTGAAATGAAAAAGGCTTGTTGTGATAACGTTTATTACTATGTAGTGTTTTTTAAGAGCTAAAATAGGTATATGTAATAAAATAAATTAAACTTGCACCAGTAAAATAATTTCATAATTGAGACAAATACACTTCAACTGTGTCACGGTGACCAGGGTGTCACATTCTGGTTTTGGCACACCAATGACCACCATAGGGTGGCACAAATGGCACAGTGTTGCCAGGGTGACGGGTGGATAGTCAGACTGGACTGCCTTGTCACGTCACACTCTAGCTACTCCTTGTTTGCAATTGGGGCTAGATGTATGATTGGGGAATGCGTTACCTCAGCAGACATGTACCAGCTAAAGGCTTCCGGGTTGAGTGACTAGTGTGATAAGAATCAAACCAGCTTGGTAAGATTTGCTTGGAGGAAACATGTTGATTTTGTACCGGAAACAAGAAAAAAAAAATAGAAAACATATTTGCCACAGTTAAAAGGATTTTATAAAATACAAATTCAAACAAATACTATTAAAATAATCAGAATCAAAATCAATTAATTCTAACTCAGTCACTCTGATTAAGATACGATATGGTGGTTCGAATAGAACAATTGTTTTAATTAGGTATCAAGCAACTGAAGATAAACAAAAATGATACTGCACTTTGTATAAAACTTGAATGAAAATATATATTTTATTTGTCAGGTTCATAGTAAACTTGTTTGTGCATCAAATGGTTGTGTTTTACTGGGGATTTTGAAATATAAATTAAGTTCCATATTTTACTAAAATATTTGGACAATTCATACATGTATTATTTTTTCTAGCTACCTAGAAAACATGTTAAAGAGTTGTGTATTTGGCGCTGGTATGCACATTTCCTTATATTGAAATAGTATGAAACCCCATAAAACCTTGTAGCAGAACTTGAAAAGTGGTTCTTAGCATTATTACTGTCTACCATTAATTTCTTCCATAGGGGATTTTTAGATCCCAAAATATTTTTTGCAGAATGAATTGATGCAAATATCTTGATAAACGTCACCTCGTCCTGATGAGGTTTGTAATGTAATCAGAATACCAAGCCAGGGGAATGATGAAATGCAGACCTTATTCAAAGCAAGTCAAAAACTCATCATGGTATATTATTGGTGAAACGTTAAAAAAACGTCACATTTTGACGCTAGGTTTTCTGATAGTTGGTGACACAGAAATGGTTGAGTTAGCCATAGGCGGAAATCCCGGGGGGGACATGACCCCCCCAACCTGGGGAAAACTATGATTTGTCCCCCCCAATTTATAAATGTAAACATAACTATGTAATTTCAATAATAGTACTAAAACGTAATGAAAGCACTTGCGCTGAATATAGACACTTAATAGTCACTTTAAGTTTCAAAACATTACGACACCCCCGCCCTTTGCCTCACAGTGGTTTGATCCACTCACAGTGGTTTGATCCCCAGCGCTCAGCAGTGGCACATGGTGCAGGTACGGTGCATGTGTGTATCTGACAGTCTGTTGTTGGTGGTTGACTTTTAGTAAGTAGGTCAAACAACAAAGGATGTGTTACTCATTTCTTTAGTTCTACCACTCAATACAAAACAAACATTTCTAACCGTCACCAACCTTCATTTTCTCTGCATTGAAATACAGGTCACTCGTTATGTTAGCTAGCAGTTAGCTGATGTTTGCTAGCAAGCTACAATAACATCCACCAACTTTTGCAGCTGTTTGAATTCGAGTCAATGAGACAAGCTTGCAATGCAGTGTTCCTTAGCTGTCAAGGTGACAGTGTTCGTGTCTACCGTCTGAAATGCACTCAGTGCACGAAACTAATGTGAGGCTAATCCAGTAAATTTGTTGTATGTTGGTAGGGTTCACACACAAAAACTCAATTTGCAGAGCTACAGTAGCAAGCAAACCGATGGTGCTAACTAAAACAGTATTACAGCAATACTTTTGGTGTCCCCCTCAAAAATTGCTCTTGAGAAAATGTTATGTAATTGTCCCCTCCTAACTTGATATCAGATTTTCGCCCCTGGAGTTAGCCAAATAACAACTAGCTACTGATCCAGCACTCACTGTTTTAGTCCTAGGTTTTGGCTAGGAAGCTAACTTCGTGATGGGTTTGGGGTGTAGCTAACAAGCGCTGTTACAGTTTGTTCCAAATTATTAAGTCTTTATCCTTGCCTAATATTGTTTTACATATATATGCATATCTTATGGAAATTTGCTTTTATAAAAAATACTGGTCTATCTCTGGCTGTAACCCATGATGTACCTTTACATGTTGTAAATGCTGTTAAACAGCCGCGAGATAGCTCGTTAAATTTTTAACTCTATTAAAGAAATACGTTGACTAATTACGATGTTTTAATCCAATGTTGTTTCTCTCACCCAACAGGTCAATGGATATCCTCCACAAAGGGCTTGGTTGTTTATTTTAGTGGCTGTTCCAACACCCAGATGCTGCTTGGGTAGTCAGCCATTCCCCCTGCTCACCTGCACCGTGGCCACATGTTGTCCATGTCAGCCATTCTTTGATAGGCCAACACCACCATCACAGTATTCATGAGGATCACTACTCTGCCAGACCACACCAGATAGAGGTATGTACATTAATGCTGTGCGCCAGGTATTGTAACGCTAACCTTAGCTAACTATCAACATTCCACCACAGTTGGTAAACACATGCCCTTTTGACGGGCCTATTGCCGCGTATGCATTTACGTGACTAGGCAATAGGCAGTGTTGTTTTTTTTCATTAGTGTTATTTTTGTGGCCACTTTGTTGGTCAAACTCTCATGTTTTGTACTTATTCAGACAGAAAACCTTATCCGTCAAATGATGTACATGTCCCAATAGGTACCGGATAAGAGTTGCCAAGTCCCGGATTTGGATCCATCTCGATCCGGCTCAAATTAAGCACTGGATAGCTGGGTAGGAAACCCGCACAACCCAATACACAAGTCAGTGCTAAATATTAATAATCATCGCAAATCATAGTTATTATTATAATATAGTGAATATCGAAAGTGCACATACCCTTATTGAAATGATTTACATAATGGTTGAAATGAAGAAAAATAATGTCAGACTGTTGCCATGGCAGCACTGCTACATGGTCGCTCTGGGAGAGCTTCCCTTACTTTGCAGAAGTTTAAGGTGAAAGGTCAGTGTCACAGCCTACAGTATGAAGTGCAGGGACCTGCTGTAGCCTGACGTCTGAGGCAGCTGCCACTTTGAGTCCTGCCTGGCCCCTGCGTGACCTGGGGTCAACAGTTACGTAGTCTCTAAGACAAAGTGACAAGCCCTTTAACTGACGTTTGTAAAACTGTTTGGATGAACAGTGGTGGATTCCCCGTCACAGCTACTATCTACTGTACGCTTGCTAACAGTTCCATAAAACAAGTATCAACGTGCCTCACACTCACATTGCTTTTTCTTATCAGCAATGGTATTTATCCATGCACATTATTTCCCCTTGCTTTAAGGTTAACAATTAGTTTGGTACAGCGGGTAAAGCCAGCTGTCGGCCTGTCTTCGACCAACTAGGTAGTGTTTGTGGCAACCAAAACACATAACCAGAGTTTTGCCTGGACTACCACAAAAAAAAAAAGCATGAAACTGTTTGTGAATCTGGAAGTGTGTGCCTTGATGCTCCGGTAGCATCTACCAGACGGCAGCAGTGTAAACAGACCATAGCCTGGGTGGCTGTAGTCTTTTATGATGTTCTGTGCTTTCCTAAGGCATTGTGTATGATAGATGCCTTGCATGGAAGAGAGATGGCAGCCGATGACACGCTTCACAGACGTCACCAGCCTCTGGAGGGCCTTGCGATCAGCAGCGGAGCAGCTGCCATACCAGGCAGTAATGCAGCCTGAGAGGATGCTCTCAATGGTGCACCTGTAAATGTTGGTGAGAGTTTTTGCACACATGCCAAACTTCTTGAGTCTCCTCAGGAAGTATTGTTGCTTTTGGGCAGTTTTTACTGCCGAGTCTGCTTGCCTGGACCAGGTGAGGTCATCTTTCATGAACACACCGAGGAAGTTAGTCAGAGACTCTCCACTTCAGCTCCATTAATGTGTATGGGGGCATGACCCCCCCCCGCCGCTTCCTGAAATCCACGATCATCTCCTTAGTCTTGCAGACGTTGAGAGAGGTTGTTGTTTTGGCACTATGTAGCCAGGTCCCCCACCTCCTCTCTGTAAGTGGTCTCATCATTGTTGGAGATGAGACCCTGGATGGTGGTGTCGTCCGCAAATGTAAGGATGACGTTGGAGCTGTGTGTGACCACGCAGTCATGCGGGAACAGGGAGTACAGGAGGGGACTGAGTATGCAGCCCTGGGGGGTCCGGTGCTCAGGGTCAGTGTAGAGGAGGTGAGCTTGCCCATTCTCACCACCTGGGGTCTGCTTGTCAGGAAATCCAGGATCCAGTTGCAAAGAGGAGGTGGTAAGTCCCAGGGTCCTGAGCTTAGGAACAAGCTTAGCGGGCCCAATAGTGTCGAGTGCTGAGATGTAGTCCACGAACAGTATCCTCACGTATATGTTGCCTTTTTCCAGGTGGGAGAGGGCAGTGTGTGTCGTCAGGGCGATGGTATCGTCCGTAGTTCTATTGGGGCGGTATGCAAATTGAAAGCGGTCCAAGGTTTCAGGAAGGGTGGAGCAGATGTGAGTTCTGACCGGCCGCTCAAAGCACTTTGATGGAGGTCAGTGCTATAGGGCGGTAGTCATTCAGGCAGGTGATGGAAGGTTTCTTCGATACGGGAACAATGGTGGTCTGCTTGAAGCAAGTGGGGACTGCTGTCAGGGTCAGGGAGAGGTTAAATATAGAGGTGAGAACCTCCGCTAGCTGGACCCCCTGAGGGCACATCTGGCCCTGGTGACTTCCGAGGGTTCACTCTTTTAAAAGCTCTCCTTATGTCAGCCATGGCTAGGGACGAGTGCAGTCATCATGGTCCTCAGCAAGCTTTCCATAAGGAATGGTGTTGGTCACCTCAAACCGTGCATAGGTTTTGAGCTCGTCAGGGACAGAGGCGGCAGGCTGGGTGTCATTGCTATTTCTCCTTTTTTAGTCTGTGATGTGTCACAGTCCACACCACATGCGTCTTGGGTCAGAACTGTGGTAGTTAGACTCCAACTTATCCCTGTAGTCTCTTTTGGCATCTCTGATGGCCTTCCGTAGGTCATATCTGGGCCTCCTCAGAGTCTCCAGGTCCCTGGAACTATAGGCAGAGGACCATGCTCTGAGCTTAGCACGGACATTACCAAAAACCCAGGACTTTTGGTTGGGGAAAGTCCTCACATTGACCAGGACAACATCATCAATGCACTTGGAGATACATGGTGAGACAGAGTCTGTGTATTCATCAATGTCCCTATCAGCTACAACACAGAACATCTGCCAGTCTGTTGTGTCAAACCAGTCCTGGAGAGTGGTAATGGATTCCTCATTCCAGCATTGAACTTCCCGAAAAAATGGTTCTTCTTGATTTAGTCGTTGTCTGTAGGTTGGGAGGAGAAGATCGGAGGTGTAATCGGCCTTACCAAAGGCCGGGGGAGGGGTTTGTAGCTGTTCCATATCTGTAAATAACAATGGTCACGAGTCTGATCCCCATGGGTAGGAATGTTAATGTTAACCCTCATATTAGCCCTATTGAAGTCGCCAAACAACAATAAAGCTGCCTCAGGGTGAGCGTCCTCTAGTCCATAATTTACTCCGTATAAGTCCTCAAGCGTACACGTTTTATCCACCTGTTGGCATATGTAGACTGCAGTGATTATAGCGGAGCTCAATGCTCGCGGAAGGTGGAAGGGCCATACTTTTATAGTTCGGAGCTCCAGGTTTGGTGAACAGTGTGTTGAAAGTACTGCAACATCCAAACGCCAGCGAGAGTTAACCATAATGCAGACCCCTCCGCCTTTACGTTTACCTGAAACATGATGTGCCGTAGAGGAAGGTCGCACTGACATTTAGAATGTTTTATAAAAGCAACAATGCAAGCAATATGATGCTGTATCATGGATACAGTATAAACAAGGTATGAAGTCGAACTACCACTATACCCTCCTAACATCATGCAAAAGTGAAACCTGGAGGTTCATTAGCACAAACTAAATAACGTGCCAAGTCATGAAGAATACTGTAAAACATGTGTGCCTATGTGCTCACATGTTTTATTTTTATTTTTTTTTCTTGCCATTGCCTTTTCTTTCCCAGTTACTTAAGGGAAGCAAGGAATCATTCTTTCTGACATATGTTTACGGCCAAAAACCTTGATGCTCACTCCATTTCTCACTACCTTGATGCTCACTACATTTAGCAGCGAATCAATCACTGGACTAGCTGTGAAAAGAAGAGAAATGGGGTTGATGCATGAAGACAACATAGAATGCAGTCTCAGTGAGTCATTTGTAATTTGCCTGAATAGGTCTAGCAGTATTTTCTCAGCTATTCTGAGACCTTGACATTTCTGTAAAAACAAGTAATGGACCCCAAAGTGCCCTTTTTCCATTAGCATGTTGTTATGGTGGAATACACTGCAGGAGAAATGTCAACAGGTCATTTAGGGCATGTGTTGGTGTTAATGGTTTACTTCTAACTGTGCATAAATGTTATTTTTTTCTTGTTCATACTGATGGAGTTAACACAAAATAAAACCTAATTCCCTTGAAATAAATTGTTTACTGGATAAATTGTGGATAAAACATTTATAATCTTCTATTTACACTTTAATCAAAAATGCATATAGGGTAGATGTAATGCAATGGGTTAAGAAAGTCACCACCCCCTGTAAAAAATGTTCACCTTTTGCTGCCTTACTTCCTGAAATGAAAACACATAAAATCTGACTTTTTCCAGCTTTGTTGACACAGTAATCTAAATGTATTAAAATTAAAACAGTAAACACCTATTTGAATAAGTGAACACCCCCCCTAGAATTGCAATTGCAAACTTGCTGACGTATAACTAACATGTTTCAACGCGACAATGACCCAAAGCACATGATGAGCCAAAGCAACCATACTGTGGCTGAAGGACAAGAAGGTGAATGTCCTTGAGTGGCCTAGTCAGAATTCTGACCTAAATCCCATTGAGAATCTGTGGGATGACCTGAAGACTCCAGTTCATAAGTGGTCACGATGCAATTTGACTGAACTTGAACAGTTCTGCAAGGATGAATGGGCAAATATTGCACAGTCTAGGTGTGCAAAGTTAGCAGAGATGTATTCATAGAGACTCAAGGCTGTTATTCAAACCAAAGTGGTTCCCCAAGTATTAACTGTGGGGGATGTTCACATATCTAAAAAACTGTGATTTTTAGAAAGTTTTTTTCACTTATATTGTGGGTTACTGTATGTAAATAAATCCGGGAAAAGTCAGATTTTATGTGTTTTAATATGAGGCTGTAAGGCAACAAATCGAGAGTATTTTGAAATGGGGTGATGACTTTCTATACCCCCTGAAGATTACAGCTCTAAATATTTTATGCATTGATGGATGAAAGGCTGAACGGTTATTGGATAGAGGGATGGATTGGTGGATGGATCAGTGGATATATCTCTGGATCGCTGAAATGTTGGATTGGATGACATACCGTAAACTGTGTTAGTAGGGTCGGCGATAAGGAAGAGAGTGGTAGAGTTTACGAAAGCAGGATCTTATATTGGAGATTATGAGGGATGGATATGGGATGTACGGCAAAGTGAAAGAGGAGAGAAATATGAATGTAGATAATAGATATAATTATAGAAGAGTTAACTGGGGCAGTGGGAGGAGAGTCAAAAAGACAGGGATCAGGCATGGTAGATACTGTATGTACAGGGAGGGATTGTGTCTAGTCATGGGGTAATTCACTAGGAGTTGCTGTATAATGATATAAGTCTGCGGAGCACCCAGAGATTACTCCAACCTTTTTCGAGAGTTTTGACAGAAGACAGTGGCTCGGAAGTCAGACTCAGTCACACTGTGCAGGGTCCAATCACAGGCAGTAGAGCTCTTAGGTGCACATGCACCACAACTCTAATGAACATAAACACAGACAGAAACAGAATAGGATTTGAACATCATACATGGGAGAATTTATACATTATTTAGGTTTAGTAATACTAGAGAATATTTAATATTAAATATTAATGTAATGGTATGAAATTCCAGTTAGTTTTGTGAAGTTCAGTTGGATGAAGCATACTAAAGTGAATTATATATTGCTCTTGGACTAAAGACGTAGGCAAGACATTTCAATAAAAAATTTTTTAACAACTTACAGAAATTGCTACTTATTATTCCACCGTCACATGGTTTAATCACCTAGATGATCATCTTCATAGCAATTAACAGCTAACTTGATTATGCTTGAGTCACCATGTATAGTAGTAGTTTTAATAATTCAGTGGTTTTGAGGATGCATGTTTCATTTCCCCATGGGAAGTAGTGTATAGTATGTCATGCCAATTGCCCTCCATAATTATTATGGTTTAATAGCTTGAACTTCCACTCAAAATATGAGAGGGTTACAGCTTTAATTGAGGTAAAATTTTTCAAACAAATAAATAAGATGGATGGAATGACAGACGGAAGAAATTATGGACAGATCAATTAATGAAACAATATGCATGATTGAATGCATGGATTGAGCCTTTAAATTAATAAAAAAATGTTCAACGAAAAAAGACATTGAATGGAAGTATGAAAGTTTTACTGGTGTATAAATATGAGGTGGCACACATTCCTGATTCCATTGACATGAGATGGTCGAAGTACAACAGTTTAATGAGACAATAGTTTGACATTCATAAATTAGGTAATGTTTGTAAAAACTAGCTACATGTCTGAAAATATAAATCTTCACTATTAGGGCAACAATTAAGAAGTTAAATCAACTGGAGGCTGGAAAAGGATGCATATTTATTTTTTGTTAGGTGAACAATTACATATGAATGGACACTTGAATAAAAATCAAATCAGGCTATATTTAAATAACAACATTCTTACAATAAAATGCATTCCAAAGTAGTTTCTGAATGAAAACGTTTCAGTCAATAAAATCAAGATATAACGTGAATATTAAAAGGTTTGGTTGTTACCTTTTACTGAAAGGCCAGTGCCAGAGGATCTAAGGGACCGACTGGGCAAATACATACTTCAAAGAGAAACTACATCCGCCTGATTTGGCTGTGTTGTAGAGCTTGCTCATTAAGAAATGCAGCAGCCATGATCAGGGGTGTAGCACAAAATTCTGGGCACTGTACATATGCGGTCTCTGAGGGCCACTCCCCTCTTTATTCAAGATTCAAACATTTTCGAGGGCCCCTCTACACGTTAGGGCCCTATATAATTAGTACCCTTTTCCCCTTGGTCCGACGCCACTGATATGCGGCCGAATATGATTTGTCTTGGAGGTGTGGCTTAATATGGGTGTTGCTTGGGTTGGCAAGGACACAACATTTGTCAGAACCTTGAAACTGTGCCCACCACCAACTCTTTCCACCCCAGTGATAACATCTCATGTATAGAGTTATTATTAGCAAGGGCAACGAATCAAGCCTGGCTAGTAATTGAAGTTTTGAGGTCGAAGGCTTCTCCCCCTTGACTAGACAAATGCGTGTTTGGGTTATTGTCCAAAATGAAATACAGTCATTGTTTATTTTACTCAGTAACAATGTGGGTTGATTACACTCATCGTATTCATTTACGTGTCTTCCAATTGTTGACTGATAACTGAAGTCAAAGTTTGAACTACTGTTCAACGGATTTGAAAGACAGTGGTAGTTGGATATATAGAAAATAGTTGTGATTATGAAAAAAAACATTTACTAATCACATTTGGTTCACAACAGTTCAGGCCTGGCTCTGGGGGGGGGGCTCTCTGTCAGTTTAATAGGACCAAGCAGCACATGAGTAAGTTAATCCTATTGATTTGTGCCTGCCTCTAGCAGGGAATTTGCTGCTTATTTTTTGCTAGTTCAGCAGCTAACTATTGAGATCTGTGGTTAGAATTATTCTGTGAAATATAAAGTACTCCTTTTTGAAATAGATAACTAGCTACTGTGGTTAAAACGGTGACTGATGCAGGTACTTCGCTGTTATTTGTGCTACTGTCTGATGTTATTCATTCAACAACCAGATTTAATGGAAAGTTGAGGAGGCATGGATTCTTCAATATTTCTACTGGTTACTGTGTGTTAATGTGCATGTTTTTGCCATCTGTAGCATGATATAATGTGAAGGTATAGCCTAGTCTTTGTAGATATAGATAGTTAAAACACCAATTGATTTGAGTCTTGCTTGATGAAAACTTGATGAAACTGCCTGTGAAAAATTATTATTGAGATCTATTGCTAGCAATCTACTGTAAAATACCTACTTTTTATAACAATGTTACTTTGCTGTTGTTATTCTTGCAACAATAGGTTACTTCCTTAGAATGACCAGACTGGAATGCTGAGAATGCAAGAATTCTTATTTCTGCTTGAGGATGTGTTAATGTTTGTGTTTTTCCCAAATAACTACAAAGGTTTAGATTTTGCACATCATAAGGAAATTATCGGTGGAAACCGTCATGTCTTGTGGTATTTTATGAACACACCAATACAGAGGAACTAGATTCTAATGCAAATGTGCTTGACTGTGTTGAGATCTTGCGTTGTTAAAACACAAATGCATCATTGCTAATATTAGTTATTAGTACATTAAGTAGTTGTGCTATGGTGAAATGTCCTTTTAAGGTAAGTCTCCAGTCAGTTTGTCAGGTCCTCTGGCACTGAGTAGGCTGTCTTTCAATGAAGGTATTTTTGGGCAGTCCCACTCGTTACATTTTTCTAGCTTTATTGAAGAGACAGTGGTGAAAGATAGGAGAAGATAAGGAAAGGGTGACTCAATGACATAGGGACCAGGCAGTCTGATGTAATGCCCAATCACAAATTAACCTTTGACCTTGATGTTCGGTTTTCTCTATCATCTCTGGGCTCCTGTTGAAGGAGTTCAAAGGTAATAAAGGAGAGGGAATATACACGCAAATGAATGAAATAAGACAGTCCATCTATTTCAGTTAGTTGTGCAATACGTCTAACAAAAGACTATTGAAGCTTAGGATACACATGAGGAACCGCAATACAAGCCTACTATCAAGCACTAGAGACACTCTTCAACTATCTTGCCAACAAACTGACATTTGCTCAATCACTTTGTTGGTTTCCGGGTCACAGGGAGACAATTTAAGATAAATGTACACCTAATGAGTAAATCCAACAAACTTGTAGATATTTTGACTTTCCCGGAGCAGTGAGGATAGCCGCATTGCTAGCAGGGGAGTCTTTTGTTTTAAATTTGATTTCTACACAAGACATTCATCTCGACACGTATCTGTATTCACACTTTCCCAACAACATTAGCCGTAGCATTGCAAAGTAAGTTACATTACTAGCAATCAGCTCCTAAACAAATTGGTTGCTAGACAGTTGAGTTCTGTGGGAGACCCACCTGCAGCTTTTCCTAACGCACCCACCTGCACCATCTGGCTTTCGGTACTACTCCTGTTTATTTCCACGACAACTGATCCAGCAATGTTATTTTAGCCCCATGTGACGCAGCCAGGCAGGTTGTTTGGTGTGTCAAATCAAGTACAAATTAATTACCTGTATGTGCTTATTCCCACAGTTTAGTATGTCTAGTCATAGCCAAACAGTTTTACAGTTGTGGTGGGTGTTTGATCATTTTGGAATGCCTCAGTTGCGCTTGTTGGACTCTTCAATTCTCTAACCTGTGTAAGCTCGTCGAGTGTCTCTAGTGCAGACTGCAAACTGATGTAATCTTTATTTATAAGAGATGGTCACAGAACCTATCACAGCCTACCGATTTCTTTAAATGCAATGAATATGTTTTGATTAGATAAGCCAATATGGTGTTAACCAGGGCCGGATTAAGAAATCATAGGCCCATGGGCTTCTTGGAGAGAAATCTTTGTTATAATGAAGCCATAATCATTTTTGCATAGCAGAGGCATTCTATGGATTAATACACATGAGTAAACAACTGTAGTATGGTTGTGAAAGAAAATTGTGATTCTACATAATTTATTTGAAGAATCTTTTTATACCACACAAGGTTGTTTGTTTTCTATATAATGCCCACAACCTTCTATATAAATCTAAAGCTATGCAGAGTTTATATTTAACCCATACCTAAAAGTAATTTGGTATGGGTTAATTTGTATGCATAATAGCAGTAAAGGTGAATTTAACTGTAATTTCACGTTATTTCTCTTCTTTTTTTTTTGGCTGTGTTTAAAATTACATATTAAATTGCTAAATAATCCATAGTATCTCTAATTTAAGACAAATCAATTATTTAAGACAACTTCTACAGACCAATTAGTCTTCTCTTTTCAGTAGTAGGCATTTGCTTTCCAAATTGTTCCCTGTTTTCCTCAGAAACTGGCACCACAATTAATGGGAAATATTTTTTTAGGTCAATCAGAGTTGGAATATCACACAAAACTGTTTGATCTAACTTCTCTAGATAAACAAAATGAACAAAATAAAATGACTATAGACACAATTTAAATACTATTATGAACTGTTTCGCTCCCAGCATGCTTCTCACAACACTTAAATCAGTAAACAATACCTCCCTAGATAGTTAGGTAGCTAATAACGCTAGATGCTAAATCTACATCGTCTGACACAAATAAGGTGCTTAATTTATTTTATTTAGCGTAATGTTGTTGATATTGTGCTTTTAAATTTAAAGCGACTGTTTTTTGGAAACCAAGTCTGTAGATAAACATCTCTGAATGTTTTACTCAACTTTCAATCAGCTGAGCACAGAAGTCACAACAGCAACAAACAGATGGCTTTGTGAAAACTCATAGTATTAGCTAACAGCTACTTATCTTTCAATAGGAATACAACTTTGATGGAGAACATGTTTGGTATTAATGTTTTTAGCTGTGTAAGCAACTCAGTCAGCCAAAATGATTTAACATAACACAATTTGGATGGTGCTAACCAGTGCAGAAAATACAAAGATAAAGCTAATAATGCAAATTTGTGACATTGTCAAACTTCCTATGTAAATACGGATCATTGGTGTGCAAAACTCCTTAACTAGTTCATTAAAACTACTAAGACATGCTTATGAAAGAATGTCAACATTGTTCTACATCATTTCTGAGTTCTACGTTTTGGTTATTTCAGCTTGTATTAGGCAATGGGCCACACTGTGCTGCTTCACTTGAGACCCATGTATATGTAGCAAAAATAGGCTAAGCTAAAAGCAAACCAAAAAAATAAATAATTATAAGCTAAGCACTTCATGCTTCAAGCACTTCCTTTTTTTAGCAGTAGCTGTTCAAAATAAATTTTACAACAAAAAATGATGCACTGCAAACTTTTGTGTATGTCACCGAAGACCTTGGAATTAAGAATTTGTGTGTGTGTGTGTGTGTGTGTGTGTGTGTGTGTGTGTGTGTGTGTGTGTGTGTGTGTGTGTGTACACATTTGTACACATGCCCTTTGAAAACCTCTGGCCCAAATTTTGGTCGCCGCCTACCCGTTGAGAAAAGCTGCTGTAGATATTCATTAATTTCAATGTTAACAAGTTTACATATCCCATGCACTTTGCATGCATCATACACATACATGGAGCAGACCTGGAAGAAGTGGTTATAAGACCAGGCCTTTGTCTGTTTTGCTAAGCTAGCCAAGGGTAGGCTGCTGTCTAAGCAGCGGCTCTGTCACCGGATGGTGTAGGTTAGCTCCTAGATGTGTGACAGCACAAGATTTGCCTAACAGAGTATGTGCCCACTCCACAGGCTTGTGATTGACTGTGGCGGATATTTGTGTTGCGGCGAGTTAGGCATCGCCACTCACATCTGTGAGGTTTTAATCCCTTGATGTCTAGGCTCCCAGCCTATTTTATTGTGTGCTGTCCTCAGAGAGAGGAGAGGCTGAATGAGTAGCCTACATATTATGCATCGCCCTAGGGGACAGCGGGACCACAAGATGGTTTCCCTTGGGAAGGCTGCCGCGAGTTGCCAGATTGAGTGTCCGGGGCTTGCGTGTCTCCATAGTGTGTACCAAATGACTGACTGACAGGGAAAATTGTAGACCTAAATAACCAGGTAGATTTAGGTAGAGAGAGTTCATAACTATCCAGTGATCAGTGAAATAACAAGAAGAGTGTAAAATGATACATTAAGGTCACTGGTTAGTTATGAACTTAGTTTCCCTGGTCGTTTAGCTTTTAACCGAGGAACACATCTCAGTACTTTTACTTTGTACTTTATACACCTCTGGAAATGACTAGATCATCCATTACCAGAAGAAGAGGAGGTACCACATCTTGTTGACCTGTGGCATGTATGCGCAGTGTAGACAGGTTCTGAGTCAGAGAATAAGGGGCGGAGCCGTGATTTATTCACTTCGCTTGAGTCCTCTTTGGCCTTCAATGGTGTGACTGTTTAGGCAATGTTGGAATAACGATGTGTCATGCATCGTTTTCACATAACTATTGTGCTCTTTGAGTGGTCACTATGGTACAATGTTTATTTTGATTACAAATTTTCTGCATTCATCAAAAACCCATTCCTAGCCTGGATGTAAGTCCTATACTATAACTAGTTCTTCCTAAAAATAATTTTCTTTAAATCAAACTATTATCTTGTTATTATTGTTATTTTGTGCATGTAACCAAACCAATCAACCAGAAAAGGGATACCAATGATTACCTACAAGGGCCAATAGATTACATAAAATTCTTGAAAAATTACAAAAAAAAAATAAAAAACACAATAAACGTTTGGGTAATTACCTTCATTGAATTTAGTGTGACTCAAACAAAGCAGTAGTTGATAAAACAATCATTGTTTATATAAACATAAGCAGTCTAAAAGGTATGCCAGTTATGCAAAGAGGATTTTCCTATGCAAATATAAGCATATCTGATTTTACTGTACTTTTATAAAACAATACAAATTTTATTTACAGTAATTGATGTTCTACAATTTCACTATTTTCCTTTAATCCGTCAGCCGGGTAATACCTGCTATGCTGCTAATGCGGGTGCATTGAGACAGTTAAACACTTCAGGAAAGGATGCCAAAGGGGGGTAAAGAATAAAAGAATATTCAGATGAACTAAAGAATTTAAAAGCTCAATATTCTATAAGCGGCATATATCTTAAACAGTTTGCCCTATCTCTTCAAAGAGAGGAGCCCTAGAGGGACAGCTGCATGCAGTGATCATGAATGGAGCTCGGTTAGCACCATTGACTACCAAGCAGGCCCCCCGCCTCGCCTCACCCTGCTAAAAGGGGTATTCAAAAAAGACACCGGCTTGCCAGTGTCAACACATAACAAAGTGTCACCACAGCCAGCAGAGTATTTTCTTGCTGCTTTGATTCCACATTCATTTAAAGCTGATGTGAGAAATCATACACAAAATGCATGCATATGTGACTAAGATGCTTTGGGTAAAAGTTTTCTGCAGGAAAATCACAAGTAATTGCCAGATGGCTATTATTGTAAGTATTTGTGTAATTTTTGTTCACAAATACATTTTGTGTGCTGCAGAACTGTTGTCGGGGGAATCATATCACTGTACATGAAGTAATAAATGGTTGTAGCTCTGTCTTCCCACCATCTTGCAGGTAAAATGCTGTTGTTAGTCATACATGGCAATGTATTTTTTTTTTATATCTCTAAGGCTTCATTCAAAACTGGTTCTTTGATAGCTTACTGGCTTTTGGATTACAGAGAGTACACTAAACCCTAAGGATATTTGCCTTCCAATAATCTTGTAATTTTGTACTGTAGCTCCTAGAACACACTGAATAAGGACCTAAAGTACCCTTCAGGAAAATCTTCACAGGATCTAGTATCAAACATTTAGAAAACACCAACACACTAACAAGCATCAACACTAAATAATGTGTTTCTCCAGTATTCCTATTGATACCAGATAGTTACATAGTACAGTATTGGAGTTAAAGTTCCCATGTGGTATTCATAATTTAATATTTAAACAATATCTTTGTCTGATAAATACCTTTTTTAACAAGTGGATTAACCTGAGCCTCTTTTGACCGTGATCTCATGGGTGTTAGGTGTTAGGCAGCATGAAAATGTGTGTTTCCCTTGATGAACAGTAACATCTCACCGAAACAGTCTCCCAGTCCTTGTGACTGGGACGCAACCCCATAGCATGAGTAATCCACCACCGTGCACAGCGCTTGGCATTCAAGCTTAATAGTTTAATTTTGATATCATCAGACCAAATATATTGTTCCTTGTGATCTCAGAGTTCTTCAGACGGCTTGTCATATGCCTTTTTTCTCCTGAGTGGGTTTTGTCTAGCTAAACTACCATGAAGGCCTGATTGTTTTAGTGCTGCAGAGATGATTGTCCTTCTGGCAGGTTCTCTCATTTCTGTAGAGAAAATCTGAAGCTCTGTTTGGATGGTCATTTGGCTGTTGGGCACCTCCCTGATGAAGTCTCTTCTTACCAGCTTAGTTTGTTCAGAATGGCAGCTCTGGGAACAAGAGGTGATGAAATAGGTTTCAAACTTCGTCCATTTCACATTGATGGCGCTCACTATGCTACTGTGAACTTTCAGTGCTTCAGCATTTTTTTTATAATCTACCCTATGGAGAAATCAAAGGGTTCAGAAGGCACTGTATGATCATTACTTGCACAAGTTTTCTGCAGCTGGAAATCTGTTCTGCAGCAAAATGAAATGTGAACATTTTACATGGATCATAATTTACAGTAATTTGGCATACACAAATATAGGATTAAAAAAAGGAAAATCAAGTCTGATTTGGTATATTGGAATATTGCTCCTCAGTTCTAATGTGTCTGTTTGGATACCAGTCAGTAGCTAAAGCAGTGTGTAAAATCATTGATTCTTTCGCTCTTCTTCCCTCTCAGCACTGCCGCGGTCCATCTCAATCATCACAGACCCAAGCACAAGCAACACAGCTCGCCGAATGTACAATTTACAGGTTTTGAAACCCAATCTCACTTCCCAAAACCTCTCTAGTCTGTCTGTTCATCTGCGGTTGCTATGAGACAAGCGCCTCGGAGCGCGCTCAGAGGGTCGCCCTGACCAATAACAGAGGCATGGTTCTGTGTCTTGATAAATGCCCCAGTCTGCTGAAGCACTTTGTTGCTCTCTTTCCTCTCCATCTATTCGTCTGAGGATGAGAGTAGTGGTGATATGTAATGGGTTATGGGAGAAAGGCACTTGGTCAGTGGCCTAATGGATAAGCTCCTGATCAGAACTCCCTTCAAAGGATCAAGCAGCAGAAAGAAATGACACACAAACAGAAATCATCTTTAGTAAAACCAACAATCTATTTGGAGATGTCCTCAGCATCAATACACACCATGATTAAGGGAACAAAATACTACGGTGATACTTGCAAGTCATTATATGCTAGAGAAGACAATACAGGGACATTGAAATATGCTGGGGTTGGATGGGTGAGTGCTAAATCCAAAATTCGGGCTGGTTTCCAAGCTCAGTTTTTTGCTTAAGGGAGGGTAGTGCATTTGTTTTTATTGGGCTTAGGGAAGGGTGTTGTACTTTTTACCGAGTTTATATTTGCCATTTTGCATTTTTCTTCCATCTTAGCAAAATCACATTCTTGCAAAGGGGGTGTTTAAATCCTCAACAGCCGCTACTGGTGCAGACCTACCAAAGTTAAAAAGATTCCTCTTCACCCAACTTTGAGTTTCTTACGATAAAATGACAACTCCATTATCTGCCACAGGAACTAATGTTTTCTCATCACAGCCGTTTACATCCTCCCACAACCTAACCTCTGGAAGGCAATCAGCACCTACATCTGAATACTGTCCAGCAAAAGTTCTCTCATCTGGATGCAGTCTTTGTTATTCCTGAGATATTTTAACCAAGCTGATTTAAAATAAACTCCCCCAAACTATCCCAAAATTCTTCCTTGCACCAGTAGAACGAGAAATGTTAGACCAAGTTTACAGCAACATCTAACATCTAACTTTGTACAGTAACATGTACAAAGCCTTTCCACGCATCCACTTCAGGCAATCCGCCAGACAAAACAAGAGTTTTTCCCAAAATAAGCTATGGATTGTTATTAGGAAAATATGCTTTATTTGAATTATATCAACTCTAATTTATAATGGGCCGATATGACCTTAAGTCCTGTTTCCTATCAAATACAAAGATTATATGAATACCCCACATATGTGAAATACTTGATACAATTCATGTCATAAATTACAATATGTGCAAAAACAAAAACAACAGTTTTTCACGCCCCAAACCACACTTCATCATACTTCACTGGACATGAATATGTCATAACGGAAGTTCCGCCCTATCATGCGGCATACAGGAAGTTCCATGTGGTCATAACTGAAGTCCCGCCATATAATACGTCACACAGAATGTCCCACCCAACCACACCAGAGGTCCGCCCACCAGTCAAATAATTGAGGAAGTCCCACCTTATCATGTGTCATTGTTACGAACACTGTGGCTCTAGTAGTCTAGGGTGGATGGTACAGAGACCCGTAACATAAAACTCATGCAAATTAGTGTAGTGTAAATGAACAGTGAGAACAAACGACACAGACAACCAAAGCTACCGTCAAACATAAAACGTTTATTATAAACACACGGTAAAGGGGGAAGGGAAAAGGGGCTGAGCTGAACCCAAGAAATGAAATAATAGTCAAAACACCCCTAAACTGAACTTGTCTGCCTCAAGAACCGCTTAGCTGACTACTAACCAATACAAAAATACAATGGGTGGTCCGCTCAGTTCTAACTAGTGTTTTTAGACAAAGTTTTCCTATGGTTTGTGTATGCCCAAGGGCGACTTGCTAAAAAACCTTTTCCCAGGGACACAGGGACAAACAAAAACACACAGGTTGAACGAGGACTAAACAGCACACAGCAAACAATTGACTAGACAACACCAAACAAAACACCACAGCAATACATACTCACATGAAACAGGACGAAGTGAGATGTATGTGCTAAACTAAGTGATGTATGTATGAGCAAAGTGTCTGCCTATCAAAAAAAGGTATGTATCTTAAGAATGTCTATGTCCATGTGGGGTAAATCAAAAGAGTCTCTCTGGGAGAACCAACTGACTGGGTTTTTAAACAAGGGATGTGTGATGTGATTGGGTAATGGAAAAGGGAATTAGGAGGGTTGTCCACTGATTGGTCCACCTCAGCAGTCAGGCGCTGCACTCATGACTGCCAGGTGGGAAACACCAACGAGCACAATCAGGAACATAAGGGACACCTGGGGAAATGGCAGGAGGGGAAAAAACACAAATGCGCATACAGGGTACCTGCATGTGTAACAGTCATACAGGAAGTTCCGTCTGATCATAACTGAAGTCCTGCTCTATCGAACGTCACACAGGATGTCCCACCCTACCACACAAGAAGTGCTGCCAACCTGTCAAATAATTTGACAGTCACGCCCACTAGGGTCATAAATCACAAAAGTCAGAGAAGAAAAGCCACCCATATATAAACTACTGATGTGTCCTCGGCCCTCTGCGTTAGTCCCAGTTCCTCCATTAGAGCAAGGCTTGCGTCACACCAACTCCATTATCAAGTTTGCAGAAAACACCACGGTTGTCGGTCTGGTAACCAACAGTGATGAGTTAGCCTCCAGGGAGGAGGTAAAAATGCATTGTGGTGGAAAACAACAGCAACCTTTCCCTTAGCAAAACAAAGGACTTGATTGTTGAGGAAGCAGAGAAACAGAACACAACCCGATCAATATCAACAGTGCAACAGTAGTCTCTATAACAGTTGGTTAAGACGTGACAGTACATCAAGGCCAAGCTACCGCCCATACAGGATATCTGTCCAAAGCAGTGCCTGACAGAGCCCTGAAGCATTATTATGGTCCCCACACAGCCCAGCCACACACTGTCCATCTGCTTACCGTCAGGCAGGGTCTGCATCTGACCATGAGACCCCAAACCAGTGGGCTCAGAGACAACGTCTGTATGCAAGCCACTTGATCAAGACTGAGTTAGCATGCACTACATTCTTGCCAAACAACTGCTACCAGAATCATTTTAATAATTAATACTAATACTCTGTTACTATTACTTTTTCATTTACTATGTTTCTATTGTGTTATTTCTATTGTGTTATTCTATTACCTTGTGGCCCACAGCGCTGAGTAGAGATTGCTCAAACTTCTTGGCTGTAGCCCTAAATGGCATCAACTATGCCACAAAATCAGTCTGAAGTAGTAAAATCTATATCCACATTTAACCACGAGTGCTACAGTTATAGTTATAACCCACCTGTATTGCAAATACAAACTATCCCTAACAAGGACCCACATCTATCATGTTATGACAGCCAGACACACAGGTCGTGGTGTAATACTGGCTTTATAAACAAAAATGTCCTCCGACCAGATTAATATTACACACTGATATGATTTTCATAGCAACCTGAGTTGCTCCAACGATGGATGGCTAGCTGAGACAAACATGCACTGCATGTTATGTGCTACATCTCCCTTGTCAGTTTTTGCTGTAGAAGCTTCTAGAACAGAAATAATCACGCTGATAAGTGCTGATTGCTCATTAATGGGCAGTGGTGTACTACAGATGTCACATTGCATCAGCCTCCTTTGACCTTCTTTCATGTTCCTTATTATTGTGTATTAGAGATTGTACACAGTAAAATGGTAATTTATACGTGTAAAAATGAATGATGCACATGTTTTAATTGCTTAGTATTTGCACACGCCTGTAGCTTGTCTTGTCCTTGCATGACTGGAATATATTATCAGTCTTGCAGGTATTGACTCTCCTCAGCGTCCTATTGAAACTTACATAACGGAGGGACACGCAATCCCTCTGACGGCCTGTGTACGGGTGGAGGAAATGGCAGCTGTAATGGTTATGAATCTGTAGTCTGTGTGTAGTGAACCACCCCGAGTCTAGCTGCTTTTCACTTTCTCAACCCAGTCCTTAGAGGATGGGGAGCAACTCCCATCGTCTGGGCCCTCCCTGGGCCTCTGGGGCAATGGAGGCTGTTCCACTTCGCAGCCGACAACCTAATCCATCTTCATTGTGTGGCGGCCAGGGAATTCTGGCTGGGAAGAGAGCAACAGGACCAAGGGCGAGAGTCTCGTCCCGTTTGTAAGCTCTAGGGTGTTGACTGCCTCTAGTCTCCCCACCTACATTCCGCTGTACATAAAAAAGACAGTTAGCTGCTTGGCATTCTGCCTACGTAATGATGTTTCCTGCTATGACCATCTTCCTTTGGCCGACAGGGCTGTGGCTTCAGTAAACATGAAATAAGAGGAGCCGGGAATCAGGACGTCATTCTTAACTATTAGATGATAGATGATTGCGGACGATGTCGTCTTACAACAGCGTAGTTTAGGAGGGAGATTGAGAGGGAGAGAGTGACTGTGGGAGAGGCAGAAAGAGCCTATTACAGTGAACACAGTATCTGAAAACTGAAGCTGATTAGGAGAGGGTCATTTAACAGCAGCATCACGTTACCAGCATTTCCTCCAATGAAATGGCCTGACATTGTCACTGATTCAACAATGGAGCAACATCTTTACCAGTGTCAACCTACTAATGCTTACATTCAGAAGATCAACCTGCAGCTGTAATGTAATGTATGTTGACAGAAAAAATTAACAAAGTTTGATGAGTAGGGCTCTGGTCACGCCTCCAATACTTCCACCTTGGTGTACAGGGCTTTACTTACATTTTTGTATCCAGTTGTAGCATTACCCTAATAATCCAATGTACGGCTGTGAAATGGTTCGGTGAAATACGATGCATATAGGCAGCTGCTCCTGTTCTGTTGGTGCTGCAAGGCTGAAATCCATCACGTACCACAGGATAAGCTATACTGTACATAAATGTTATACATATTCATTTCAATTACATTTCTTGGTTTCATTCAATTTTCAGAGCAAACAAAAGGCCTATAAGATGGACTGCAACAAACCCCATGCAGATTCTGGTGCATTAAGTTGTAAAGCTGATAACCATATCGCTGAAATGGCATATTAGAACTTGAATGGAACTTGAGCATTAGCCAGAATCACTGTAAATACATTCAAGTCCCGTTTCCTAGATATGAATCTTACAAGTATTAGAGAGATAGGGGGTGGATTCTAGAGAAAGAAAGAGAGAAAGAAAGAGAGAAAGAAAGAAAGAGAGAAAGGGAAAGAAAGCGAAAGAAAGATGTGAGGAGAGAGGGGAAGAGGGAGAACTCTTGCTACCGGTACAGGATATTTTATTGAATAGTTTTTGTTAGAGAGAGCCTCCATTTAAAAAAACCACTGGCGTAGCTATCGGGGGTGCAGGAGGTGTGGTTGCACGAGGGCCCGCGGTGGGTGGGGGGCCCGCAGTGAGTTGGGGGCCATGCTTGGCCTCTATCATATATTTATTTTGTATTTTTATTTTATATTGGGTGTTTCTATGCTGCTATCACAGTTGGACATCAGCTAGTATGTCTGGATTGGCTCTAGATGCGTGTATACCACTTCTTAATTTTTCATCCCGGGGGGGGGGATTCAGGGGGTTGTGGTGGGTGTGGGGGGGGCCCGTAAGGACAGCTTGCACCCCGGCCCAGTGTTACCACGCTACGCCAGGGAATCTCCAACTCCATTTAAGTAGACTAGATATTCTATAATCAAACAAGTAATGTGGAAGTAAATCATTTTCTGAAAGACTTTAAATTTATACTTCAGATAAGTTGAAACAACAACTATGTTTTTGCATGTTTAAGTAGGTGCACACTTATTTGTGTGTTTGCATAAATTTAGTGAAAATCTAAGCGTTGGAGTGGATTATTTTTGTCAACTGTCAATACATAACCCATTTTTGTCTTTGAGCTACACAGTTCATATTTCAATTTTTTCAGCTTTTTAGAATAGTGGATTTCAGAATGTCTACAATGTAGACTGGCTCTGATAAACCTTTAACCTATGATGTGGCTGCCAACTCATTTTGAGTTCTTAAATGGGCATTTCACCATAATTCAGCTAATTAATTCATTAACTACTGATGCTAGCAATGATACATTTGTGTCATAAACAATAGCTGTCATCAACACCATCTAGAAGAGCTTATTTTAATTTCAAGGTGTAATCTGGCAGTACTGACTTCCTGTATTTGTCGGTTGATAGAATACCACGTGTTAGCACACCAGAGACGTACTGTACGCCTACCCCCGATACACTGATTAGTTTTACAGTACCTAGATACAGTACAGACAACAATTTGTCAGGGTTAAACAATATTTGTTAATAAAAAAATGTTTTAAAACAACAATGTTCATTATTCCCCTGTGGCGTTGTGTGCCTCGCTTAGTACAGTAATTACAGTAGATTCAACTTTATTGTCATTGAAAAGTACAAGCACAGTACAATGAAATGCAGTTAGCACCTAACCAGAAGTGCAATAGAAGAGGGCAGGAAATTTACAAGTATTTACAAGTATTATTTACTTGTAACTTAAACGCTAGCCCAAAAACAAATGTTCTTTCATAGTGTTTTCCCAGAAGAGATCTACGCTAATGTATGGGATGTTTATTTAGTAGTCACAAATCAATTAAATTAACTTCCTTTTGCTTTCTTTGACCTGCTGCAGCTGGCGGCTGTATATTCCAATTCATTTGCACCCAAGATTTTGTTGTCCATGACACAGTATACATACTTCAGGGACCATTCCAAATTAGACCTGCATACAATATAATTTATTGCAGCAAATATATCCTCAGTTTGTATAGTTGGAGAATTACCACAGATTCAGGTTCTGCACCATTGCCTACTCTGTCTAAAATCTACTTTGGAATTACACAGGTTCAGACATGTATTGTTCAGTATCACCATGTAAAAGCACATAGAAATCCGATTTAAAAAAAGGTGGCTTAGGGGTGGGACTTGGCCAAAGCAGGAAGAACCACTCCTCCTTTATTAATAAATATGCTTTTAGAAACAACACTGAAAGACATTAAGAAAACAAATCTGAAAATGGGCTCTTTTATAATGTCGTCATGTGAGTTATGCCCAATAATGTTTGTAGCTAAGAGTTGAACTCTGTCTCGAGCATTGAATTATCTGAATGCACTTTGAACACTGTTTTGCATTCAACAAAAAGGTTTATAAAGTTAACTGAGCTAAGTGAAACAACTGTAATTGCTAAACACATAGATGCAGCATGAATCTTTTGTCACAAAATACATTTGCCCCCTGCAGTCTCAACATCCTGATATGTCCTGACCAGTGCCTTTCTCCTCCACCTTGCAGTTTCCCAGAACGCCAGAGGGAGGATGGAACGGATGATCTTCTCCCTGCTGGTTCTGGCCGTCTCCACCAGGGGGCAGCTATGCCCCAAACGCTGCATGTGCCAGAACCTGTCCCCCTCACTGGCCATCCTCTGTGCCAAGACGGGCCTGCTCTTCGTGCCCACTGTCATCGACCGGCGCACTGTAGAGCTGAGGCTTACTGAGAACTTCATCACGGCCATCAGGAGAAGAGACTTCGCTAACATGACTAGCTTGATCCATCTGACTTTGTCTCGCAACACAATTAGCCAGATCATGCCTTACACATTCGAGGACCTTAAGCGGCTGCGGGCGCTACACCTGGACAGCAACCGGCTGACGGTGATCAGGGATGACCACTTCCGGGGGCTCACTAACCTGAGGCATCTGATATTGGCCAACAACCAGCTGCATGACATCTCTCCCCATGCCTTCGACGACTTCACGAGCACCCTGGAGGATCTGGATCTGTCCTACAACAACCTGGTGGACATCCCCTGGGAGACGATAGGTCGTCTGACCAACGTCAACACCCTCAACATGGACCACAACCTCATAGAGCATGTGCCCCAGGGGATCTTCACCAACCTTCACAAGCTGGCACGTCTGGACATGACATCCAATAAGCTGAAGAAGATTCCACCGGATCCACTGTTTCTGCGCATCCCAGTCTATGCTAAAGCCAAAGGATCTCCTCAGTCCTCGTTGGTAATGAGTTTTGGTGGGAACCCACTCCACTGCAACTGTGAACTTTTGTGGCTTAGAAGGCTGACTAGAGAAGACGACCTAGAGACCTGCGCCTCTCCTCCAGACCTTACAGCCAAGTACTTCTGGACCATCCCCGAGGAGGAGTTCATCTGTGACCCACCAGTCATGACCAGGAAGTCTGCCAAGACCTTCACAATGGAGGGCCAGCCCACCAGTTTGAAGTGCAAGGCCAATGGAGATCCAGACCCAGAGATCCACTGGATCTCCCCTGAAGGCCGTCTGATCTCGAACACGTCAAGAACGATCACCTTCAGCAATGGCAGCCTGGACATCAACATCACCTCCCTGAAGGACTCTGGAACCTTCACCTGCATTGCCTCCAATGCGGCGGGAGAGTCCACAGGCCAAGTGGAGCTGGTGGTCAACCCTCTCCCCCATGGCGGTCAACCCTCTCTGGCCAACAGCACCAATCGGCTACGAGAGCCCGATCCCGGCCCATCGGACATCCTCACCTCAGCCAAGTCCACCACAGCCACTGGAAATGACACACGCAGAAATCAAGATGGGAGGGTGGTAATGGCAGAGCTGACATCTAGTTCAGTGCTGATCAAATGGCCTTCTCAGAACCACGTCCCTGGGATTAGGATGTACCAGGTCCAGTACAACAGCTCACTGGATGACACACTCATCTACAGGTGAGGAGGGGTAGGGGTCTAAAACCAGGGTGGATGGAGGGAAATAAGAAGGGTAATATTTTCTAGGAGTGGTAGTGTTTCCTGTCTCTTGGTAGTAATAAGAACTTCCAACTGTTTTTGTTTTTATAAGTTAATGACACTTTATGTTGAAAGAAAACATATTACTCACAGATGCAAAATTAGGGGTTCCCAGGGGGCAAATTGTTTAAGGCATTCTATTATTGTGCCAAGCTGTCCACCAGGGTTTACATTTGAACTTGGTCTATATCGCTACCTGACGTGTGGCTTGGAGCTCCATGGGGCGTTTTGATTGGTCAAGCATTACCCATTGTGGGGGTGGTATCTAATAAATAAAGCTGTAATACTCTCCTAAACAATGCAAAACCGTAGCAATCATCAGAATATCAAAAAATGTCTCCTTATCCAAAATGAATGCAGTTATCATGCGTTGATAATTAGATAATTTCAAATGATAATTTTCAAGACTTAAAATGGGAGCCCTTTTCTTTGCTTTCAGAAAAATGTTTCCTCTCTTATCTCCTTCATTATTTCTCTCCTTTGTCATCTTAATTTTTGTGAGGTTTCATTTTGATGATTCCATTATGAAATATGCCAGGTCTTACATTAATTTATATCAATTTGGAGAGTTTACACCACACTGATAGATGCTAATGGACCGTACTGTAACTCACAAATTAATTTGGTCATCAAAAAGTATGTTTTTTATTAAATTCTTCTCACATCGTCTTACAGGCCCGGAGCTGGATGCCAGCGGCTTGTTTAGTTTTCTGCTATGATCAGTGGCTACGCTTACCAAGGGAGCAGATTGATTTGGGATCTCGTTTAGGACGTCCATGCCCAGATTCTCATGGCACATTTTAATGACTGAAGAAAGGTGGTTCTATCCCAGAGTGGAAAAATGCTCAGTCACAGTGAGAGAGAGAGAGAACTTCACTTTCTTTTTTGTGTAAAGTATTCTTAGGAAAAACGAATTCCCCAAGCAGAACTCTGCTACCACGGGGAGTTGGGACTCTTTTGAATGCAGCGCGCATAGAGGAACACTGTGCACAGAGAGACAGTTCGGATTGTGGTTTGTTTTAGAGCAGGTAAACAGGCTATGGAGTGATGCATCTGTGCTCTGATGCACTCTCTCTCCGCAGATATTGTAGGGAGCCTAAACTAATGAACGCTGCAGTTAATGAACTGAGTGGGACACAGTGGGAAAGATGTTCCTACTTGGTGAATTTATCTAGTACTAATGACTTAAACCTGGCTCTCTGATCCCTGTTCCTCATTGACTAGTTGTCTGATTTGTTTAATTGTGTCTGGACAAGTAGTGAGAATTCCCGGATGCTAACAGACACACATGCATACACACACACCCACACACCACACACACAAATGTACTCACAATGTTATGTAAACATTGTTTATTGTGTACTCTTGCACTTGTCTGCACACCCACTGAAGGGTATGAGCAAAAAGTATAGTCAAAGGCAGTCAATACACTAACATAACCACACTGCACACACACACAACCACACAAACTAAGTGCAGTCCTGTACATTTTGTAAACAAGTCATCATAAGAAAGCGTCTTTCTTTTGTTTTGGATGATTCAGAGGTTTTGTTCAACACTAGGGCAACAACGCTTGCCTAAAATCTGCCTCTGTCTTCCATATTGATTTGGAAGAGGAGAAAAATGTGCATGTGGGACATCTTTAGTAGGCGATTCGCCCTTGCTAACAACAACACCCCAAAGCAGTAATTTGTAGACAATTTTACAAAGCTTTGCAGTGGAATGGTGTAACAGCCACTGCCAGGTCCCAGTGTACAACAAGCTGCAGCCCAGAAATTATTATGAACAAAACAGTATAATGCACACTGGAACTGGGTCGACCAAACGAATGGTCCGGGCCTGCCAGCTCATTACGCATAAGGCCTATCAAAAATGTCTGTCAGTACCCCTGCTGCTGTATTGGCCCGTTAAACTGTCATATTCTCTATGGTCTTGTCCAGATCATGCTAAAAATGTTTTCCAAATGATTCTCTGCATTTCTGTTTGATTAAGAGAAAAAGAATGTTACTTCCAAATATTTCTTGCAAATATTTGTTTCTGTCAGAAGTTTTAGTGTATTCTCCTGCACAACCCCTGATCTGAAATGGCTTGACAACAATTTTTCATGCAATGTAAGTCATACTGCTTCTTTGGCATATCAGTGGCCAGAAAGAAAACAAGATTATGAAAGGCAGGCGTCTAAGAGTGCTGAGACATGGCCCCTATACCGTGCCACCGATGTAGAAAGTAATCTATGGATTGATAGGAGACGGATGACACTTGAAGCAACCAGGACTGTGAGGACCGTTGGAGCCCACTGCATATTTGTTGGCACAGCCATTTCGGCAGTGCCCATTGATAGCGTCTCCATACAGGGTTTTACCGGGAAGCAATGGGGCCCAGCTGGACCAATAGTCACTCTCCTCAACCCCCCTACTTTGCAGCAGTATTGACCGCAATGACTCCACCGAGCTCCTCGCAGTCCTCCTCTGTGGTGACTAGAGGAAAACGGCACTGTTGGACATGTACACTCCTTTCACACTCTGCTTTTCAACCTTCCTCGGCATGAAGCTCTTTTCGGGATGGCAGAAACACACTGAGGGGAGTGGGTGGATGGGGGGGTGAAAGAAAGTGAAAAGAAAGATTGAGGGAGCAGATGTTTTGCCACTGTTATATGATTATCAGCTAAGCTAGGTAGCATATTAAGGGATGGAAGTCTGTCCTTTCATTCCAAATCTGGGATTAGACTCGGAATGTGTAAGAGCCATTATTACAGCTATACGTTAGTCTGTTGAACATACATGCAGACTCAGGTTTGAATTGCATGCCAGTAAACACGTCATAAGAACTTGTATTGCTTTTACTCACGTACGGTATGTGATTACATTGTGACAACGTTAATGAGCACAGAAATGTGCTCCCTTGACCGACTTGCATGTAAAACAACATACACTGTACTGGAGTGATTATCATTATACAACCTTAATAAACCTTTCTTACTGGTACATTAATCGTCTCTCTGAGCTTAAATGTTTTCTATGGGAGCAACAAAGTCATCTATGCCCTTCTATTCAGAAGTAAAAACCCTAGATATTACAGTCATCTAAACAAAGACTTCACAAAGAACCCTTGCGGGTATAATTTAATCAAATTATGAAGTTGAATTATTTAATTCAATTATTAATTGAAGACTAGGTTGCCAATAAGCTCATCCTATTTTCAAACATGGCAGGACATGACAGCCCATGTTCAGAACATTACCTGGTGAAAAATCTAAATAGAATCAAATTGACATCATTACGTTGTGGTAAATAGCTGCTCCTGAACTATAATTACTGTAGCTGCATTCTGTGTTCCGTGGTGCTACGTTTTGCCTGAACAGATACAGTAATGGATATAAACAGATGTATTTTAATAGTATTTTATATGTATATGTATATATACATATATATTATATATGTATGTTGTAGTAAAGGGATGTAGCTAGCCTACCTTGTTCTTTAGTTAACAAACCTTTAGATTAGGGAGTTCAGTGTTGTGTTTCATTGGAAATGATTTCCAAACGGGCCTGAGCTTTAGAGATTTAGCTTAATGGATGACTCATCCAGTTCACATATTACACACAAGATTAGATCTCACAATAAAGATCTCCATTAAGGCTCCAGGAAATAATGTGTTGTAGCCTGTCTTTTGACATTTCAAGTACAAAGGATGGAAATATAATCTTTTTTTGATGTTATCTAATGCCAGCAACTGTGAAAGTGTTAAAAATCTTGTTCAATCAATCGAACGTCGAAGATTGCATCCGACCGCTTTACTGGACCCGCTTATATCAATTTCAAAGACAGGCAAACATATGTCCATATCGGTAGATTTAACTGATCAAATGAAACAAACAAAGGCTTCATGAATTTTCTATTAGATAATAATTGCTTGTTTTTGGCCTGCCAATCCAAATGAAGCCAGGTGTTAGTTTGTGTAGGTGGATGGGATTGAGTCTCTAAGAAGGGACAGATGGTTATCCCCACCTGTTCTTCCTCATCCACATGCCCACCTTAGTGATTTAGCTTGTGCCCTGATTGTGTTTAAGTCCCTTCCAGCATGAACATTTTGGGGTTGCTGCTATCATCATAATGTGCATGAGTATACACCGCAGAAGCTTTCCGCTGGCGTTTGAGCTCACATATACGGTATATGCTCTAGCAGATTATACATGAACACACACTTATACACATGCAGAAGCTCCCAGTTAGAAACACAGATACATGTATGTACAGATACAGATTCTCTCTCTCTAACACACACGCAGACACACACGTGTGTGCATGCACACTGCTCTTCTAACTGCGATACAAAGTCTGATCCTAAATCTCCAAGCTTAGTCTTTTTCTTTTTAGTGTTTCTTCTTGCCCTCCATTGCTTTTCTATGACTGGCCGATTAGGATCCAGTGATGTTCCCCTTTTACCAAGTTTATCCATCTTAGTTGATTCTCCTCACGTACGCCTCGGTTGGAAAGGGCAACCAGGGGCCGATTGGCTTCATCCGCTGCCAGAAGCACCAGACATGAACCCAACTGGATGTCTCATCTGCAAAAAAAAAAAGTAAATCACTCAATGTGTACGTGGTCCTCTTTTTCGAGTATACATGGGCTATGCAAATCAATCAAATCGACCCACTTACCTCGCTATACCTATCCCAGAACAGGTATAGTAACTCTGGGAAAAGAGACTCAACAGGTTAGACGACTAGATTGCTGAAGATTAAGTGTTCGCACTCAACACGAAATGAGCTGGGGATATGGACCACTTCCTTTGACTTACAACGTCGGCAATACACACTGTTTCCAATTTCAATCTAGACCTCTATCTCAGGCCATGATATGAGCTGAGCCAAGGCTATGCATGGAGATGAGGACGTATGTGATCAGCAGGCTCCTTACAGAAATGACAGAAGCTGCGCTCCATCATAGGTGATTGGCAGATGGTTAATGTGTGAACTGAGAGATAACATGGGGAGGAGACTGTGCCTTCCAATGTCTAATGCAGAGCGGGAAATAGTCTTCCCCTCCAAGCCCTCGTGACTCACACGTCATGAATGAATGATGGGGTGATTAGCATGACTCTATGAGAGCAGAGAGGATGTCAGAAGAGGAGAGAGGACTTCTCCCTGCTGAAAAGCTGGATGTGTGTGTACAAAGTGGACACTCGGTAGGACAATTCATAAAACTACAGGCAGGTATTCCTGTTTTAACTGTCATTTCCCAGGTTTTACTCCCTTTTAAAGAAGGAATGTTGTGTCACTATATTTCATCAAAAATCTAGAAAATGTGTTGAACACTGCGTTTCTCTCGAGTCTGGCCACTAGCTAGGATTCATCCAACTAGTGACTTGTTTACAGTGTCTGTAATTCACTATTCCTGCATGTATTGAAACACAAGCTTTAAGCATTTAGGTCACTACACAGAAATTCACCTACTATTAACTAATTGGTCTAGACCCCCTAATGTCAATGGACTTTCACACAACTACAAAGTACTTGTTCTAACGAATGCTAGTTATGCTCAAACCATCAAATAATTGGTAAAATCCAGCATTGTACCTCAAAAAAGCCACTTGCTCTATGTGCATTACTCCCTTTAGTAATGCAGTTACTGCAGTACTTTTCTCTTTCTCTCGCTTCTCCTTAAAATCCAGCCGAGCTCAGCAAAATGCCCTGTCGGATCTCTAGACCCATAATCCAGTGCTGCACTTTGGCATCTTGCTCAGTTTTTTTTTTCTTCCCTCATCCTCCTTTCCATGCCCCAGATAAATGTTTAATTATGGGCTTTGACACGCCTCCCATTCCACTTCCTGTGTCCCTAAGAGTGTGTCGATTAATTAAGAGGAGAGACACATGACAGCCGCCCCGATAACGGGGGAGGGAGGCGCTGACCCTGTTAGTGATTTTAATGGTTGCCGACAACAGGTTACTCCTGTTATAAATGAGCAAATGCAGCAGTACTTCAGAGATTATGTTGCGTACTTATCGATGAATATAATAACCAAGGTGAATATATCACTGGGTGATGAGAATGGACCGAGTAGTATCAATGTTGAGTAAAGGCCATGCATTTTTCCTTATCGTGTGGTAATATGAACACTCCGTTCGATATCACCGTGAACAGTCCGTCATTTGAATGTAAATGACAGATCCGCACACTCACACATACACACATCTACACGCACACACGCGAACCTATCAAATTATCTTCACTGGGATGGGATTTTCATACTGTATAATGCACTTTGTATCGTAGATCAATGCTGATAGGTATTGGATGCTGTTGTCCATGGTCCATCAACTGTGGGACTCATTTTGCTGTTTAGACCAAACCAAGCATTACTTTAATTTGGTTAGCAGCAGGGCCCAAAATTTTAAACGATTTGTTTGAATTTGCAGCACAATATTTAGTGCGATCAGGAGAATAATTTTGGGAGAGCTGTGCGCTTAAGACAATCTCCCAGATAGTAATTGTTGTAATGCTTCACTGTACCGTTATTTCCAAAGGCTCCTGGAGAGAATATCGAGTGCAGATTTTGTTGATTTGTGTTTGCACTATTACTACAGTGAAAATGGTTTGCTCGCCACCCTTGTTTTTATTCATTTTCAGCAAGTCTACTTGGCTGGACACTTGATTAGCTGAAATTGCCTATAATGCATCAGGGTCACTGCCTTTTCCATGGTGGCAAATCTATGAGAAGCTGACACTCTGAAGATAGTCACGGCCAAAAGAATGGCCACCATTGCACTTTATTTTATTGATGCACCATTGCCTCTAAAAAACTGTTGAGATTTAAAATGTGTGTATTTCTTTGGTTTGCAGTTGAACAAAATCAACAAATCTAACTAATTTAATAAATCTTGGCTTATACCAGAAAGAAAATCCCAGACAATAGTATTGTTGCCCTAAAAGTTGTATTGTTCTAAAAGTTGTTAGAAATTATTAGATTTCAAGCAGGTGATTCTCCTTTACTTTGGATTTAAACTCACCTTTGGTGAGTTGCAGGAACCTGCAATATGGAAATCACAAATTCACCCAGTTTGAATGGAAAATTTTAATAATTCTACAGTTTTGTGTCACTGTGTTTACCACAATGAGCATAGAGAAAAGAAACAACCAGAAAACTGTCTGAGGTCCGACACAAAATTGTAACCAAGCCTGGATAATCTCATGGCTACAAGTCCATCCCCAGAGAGCTTGATGTTCCTGTTTCCACCGTATGTAATGTTGTCAAGATGTTTAAGGACCAAGCCTCTGTAGCCAACCTCCCTGGACATGGCCACAAGAGAAAACTTAAAGGAAGATTGCATCAAAGAATTTTCCAAATGCTGGAGACAGCACCTCGATCTACTGCCACACGGATTGTGGCACCAATTCAAAGTAGTTTTAGAAAGGATAACAATATTGTTTATGTATGTAAAATGTGGTCACAGTGACCTGCTATAGAAAGAAACTGTTGGGCTAATAATATCTATAAGATATTTTGGCCAGGTTGGAATAGACACTTCACTTGTCATCCATGAGTATCTGATTAGACTTTATGATGGAAGCATTGTCTCATGTAAGCATTTTGGGTAATTGCTCAAGATAATTCTACAAGTGACGTTTACCTCTCGTTTTACCCGGATAATCGGAAATCCACCCCTATTCTCAAAAGATGATCCCACATTCTAAATGTCTAACCGTCTAAATGTGACCTCACTCTGACACACATCAACACAAATTACAGTCAGAAGGTGTGAAGCAGGTTGTTTGGGGAAGCTGATGCACTGTTATATTTATTTCAATAAGATAGAATCAGTTTTCTGTCACATTTGTCTTCTAAACCAGTTATTGGATCGCAAGTTGGCACTTTTCAGCTGGAAGGGGATTTCAGATGGATCTGAGTGTCTATTTAAGTCTCAATAAGAAAATAGTGTATTACACTAAGTAGATACTGTATCGAATATATTCTATTTTCTTTGTTAGCAGGGATATTATTAGAAGCACCGTAAGGGACCCTCCTTTCTTGCACATATGAATTAGAAAGTGAACCTGAGAAGTTAAGCAGTATTGACATTTTCTACTTGTAATCCTCCAATGAAGTTTTCCAAGCATATTACATTCCTGCATTATTTACTGTAGGGACATGTACAAACATATTGTAAGTCAACATAGCTATTCCTATGTAGGCTATGGGGGTGTTTGAAGTTGCTTTGGGGTGCTTTTTCTCTAAACCTGTAGCTAAGCCCCTTAGTACTTTTGCATGACTGGGATTGTGGATGACTGGGATTTTCAGCATGACATTAAGGTGTTCTGAGATCCACACTCCCTCTTCAGAAACCTTTCGTCTCACGGCCACTTTGTGTAATCAGACAGATTTGGGGAAGCCACTTAGAGTTCCATATTTATCCTGTTTATCAAATCTATTGATATGCCGATCATCCTTAGGCAGGTACCTATATTTTGTTATTTCTCCAAAAAAGTCCAACTGTAACTCAGTTGTTCACAGCCACACGTTCTTAGCATGTTGTGTTTCTAAACAATAATACAGAAGTCACTAACCTCTTGGTGCTCTGTTTATATGTATTACAAGTTTGAGATATCTTGAAGGCTTGGGACACTGTAGTTTTTGGTGAACATGTGAATCATGAGTTGAGGGCAACCTAGCAGAGAGTTTCTCTGCCATGTGTGTGCTATTCTGGCTCTTACTGAGCCAGAGCTATCAGTGACAAGTGGGCTGAAATCGCTTTGGCTGCCATCTGAAAACCAGACAGATTGAAGCAGGTGTTTGGACGATTGTGTGTGTGTGTGTGTGTGTGTGTGTGTGTGTGTGTGTGTGTGTGTGTGTGTGTGTGTGTGTGTGTGTGTGTGTGTGTGTGTGTGT